>CAJUYI010001091.1:0-18019 GCA_910591695.1 Galerucella pusilla | reverse complement strand
AAGCCGTTACAATTGATTAAACCATTTAATTATGGTTAACACACTTAACTAGTGTTAGGTGATTAATATACTTATCATAATTAAAATCATTTCAGAAACTAATTTTAATTGCTCGAGTTAAACTGCTAGCTTATGAAATGTTAATTTAAGGAAAAAATCTTCAGAAAAACAAAAAATCTTGGGGTAATTCTACAAGTTTGATTATGGTTAGCGAGAATTTCTCTATTAATCCAGTTCACTTGGCTTGTTTTTCTCGGTGTGGTATGCCTAATTCTTAACGCCGTTAACCTCAAATAACCATCATCTACTACCGAAGTTACCCTTCCGCGGCCTTGTCCGGGTCTCCTGTTTAGCTGCCCTGTTTCTTGGTAGCGAATAACAACTCTGGATATGGTGCTTTGTTAAACTCCAATCATCCCGGCGACGTGTCTTTGATTGCGTCCATCTTGTATGAGCGCGATGATTCTAGCGGCTTCTTCATTCTCACATGTCTTGTTAAACGTTAAGGCACATCCATTATTAACAAAATAAATTTAAATTTTCACTATACAAAAACACAATTTGCTTAGAAAGTTCTCGATCTCAATGCATTCTCCAAGACAGAAATGATTTACTCGAGCATTTTTGCTTCCAAAAAAATTTTTAAGAAATTGTGATAATTTTTTTCCCATGATAAGAAACCAGAAATATCTATTAAGTTGATACATATACAGATTGTCCCAAAAAAACTAAAATTAAGTATTAAAAATATCCTAAAATATCAGTGATGCTATAATTTTTGTGGGGTGTTTATAGAAGTGATTAGAGCAAGGATTCAACCTGAAATGAACTAACTAAATGAAAATAATGAAGTCATCTGCAATGTGAACCAAACGACTTTTTTTTCTAAAAGTAATAATAACGATGATAGGGGGTGGGTAATTTATAATGAATATCCCTGTAGACGCTGCGGAAATATTTATTCAGCGTTAGAGTTTTTCTGCTTCCAGTTTTTTGCAATCTACCGGATTAAATTCAAATAGGTTTTAAAATCACTCAATCATCGAAATGGATAATTATTTTGTCACTGAAAAGAATAGCCGGATCCGGAAACGTCTGCCTTCTGTGTTCTCAAAATATTTCAATGTTTCTCATTTCCATTATTTTTTAATATTTATCATTTTCATGGTTGAATTACTTGCTTCGCTCAATCTGATTATCCATATTAAATGCTTTATGAAATGTATATTATCTCAGTATAACGAATTTGTCAGCTTATTCTGTAATGCTACAACTGCTAAATTCAAGAGAAAATCACCACCACCAAAAGCTAGGGATTTAGGAGCTACCAACATAATTTGCACCATAGATGGCGACGAACGTGAATCTGCCATTTCATGAATAAGCATTTAACAGTATATATAAGTCTGGTTAAAATATTCTCCCGCTCTTTGTTATCATATTTATTAAGACAAGTATTTTATTCAAAAGAAAGACAGTTTATATTAAAAACCTTTTATTATTCTACAGCTTCACTTGCTGTAAGCTTATTTTCGTTGCTTAATGCAAATTTTGAATTTAGTTTAATGCCTCGACAAATATCTCGACGCTTGACGTTTTAGGAATTTATAACTAGATTGAATCGATTTCGATCGTAACCATGTCCACAGGAATACTACAATTTTCGATAACAAGGCAAATTCCAATAATTATAAGAGTAGCACTACCTAACAATTTACTATCGATGAATGGAAATTTTGGATCTGATTACAAACGAAAAAAGTTTGACGAAATAAAATGGTAGAGCGAATCGATTGTAATATTAGCATGGTGGTAAAAGAGAGAGCAGGGAAGGTAAACGTGGTAGTGATGGGTAGGGGATCTCTGAAGGCGCGAGGGTGCTGCCACATAAAGAGTCCTGTCAGTACTAAAATTTCTAATTTATTGAAAGCTGTAACGTCGTTAGTGGTAGTTGCAGATTCTTCCGCATATATCAGCGCTGACATCCTAACCTAACAAACTATTTTGCTTATTTGTGTGTGTTGAGTATTCGTAGTTGGTTTTTATTGTTTATAGTGGGACTTTTACTTTAATAGACAATGTCGAGAATTTGTTTTGTGAAAGACTGTAATGTGAGGTGCACCCGGTAAGCTTTATCTTCATAAAAAAACATGTTTCATTAAATATAAAGTGACAGAAGTAGTTATTCTTCCATACAGATTTGAAAATCCCAGCATTGTTGTTGAATTTCTAATATTTATTTTTCTTCAAGTTTGTCATTGAAATATGTAAAAAAACGTTTCATTTATTGTAGGTATACTTTTTTTTATTCAATAAAATAAATAAACTAAGTCATTATTGCTTCATTTTCCTCACTTCAGGCATTCCATGGTCCATTTTTTGACATTTAAATTAATTTAACTTGACTATTTGATTGTTATTATTGTAGTATCAATCTAATGTTAAGTAATTTTGAATATGCCGCCAAAAACTGTAAAATTACAGGAAACTTATTTTTCGGCTGTTAGCGAAGTTCACAACCATCTGATTTGTGTTAGAGGTAATGACGGGAATCTCAAGGTGGCGTCACCCGTACAAATAGAGGGCGCCATGGGTCAGTTTCCCATCTATAAGTATTTTTTTATCTATGGTAGTGTTTCAACCAACTTTCGACGAAATTCGCCATATTGAGAAGCCACATTAGTGACATTAGTCATCAATTCTTGTGTCAACATAGATAACCTTAATATACTGTCAAATTTGAAAAGCAACGTTAAAAAATTGTGATTTTCAGTATTAGAGAGGTTATTCATGAGTATACGTATGAATTTAAGTTGATATTGAGTTGTACAATAGTGTTTGGAGACTGCTTTTATCCAATATATACCACCTAATTGAATAATTTAATGTATGTCTCTGGTTTGTTTACGCTTAAACGGAAGTCGGCCATATTGAGAAGCCACTTTGGTCGATGATTCTTTATACTTGGCGTTTTGCTGCGAGGTACCAATGACTCACCGTTACACAATTTCTCGGGACCGTAACGTTTTCGCGACAGGTCGGTTAAAACTTTTGTCTTTGAGTATAAGAGAAAGAAGAACACATTAGAAAAGGATAATGATAGTACCGTTTCCATAGAGTCGGTAGAGAGTCAGGGCGGGAAGTAAAGGTGTGTAATATGACACTTTCTAACCTTTAATGACGTTAATAATGACAGCATTATATATATGGTTGTGAATAGAGTTCTTATACCTCTTATGCTTCTCTTGAAACATACTTTTTTTATGTAAAAGACCGTGAAAACGTCAGCATTAATCATTTCACTTATAATAACACGAGAGGTTTGTATTTTAGCCAGCAAATTTGATTAAATCGCTTATAATTGTTATGAAAACATTCCTACATCCGTACAAAGTTCATATTTTCTTTCAATAACGCAAACAAAATGGATAATCTGTGTCCTAAATAAATATCAAAAGAAATAATTTACTACGGCACGTTGGTGTTATGATGCCTTAGGACGATTTTAAGCCAAAGGATATTTAATAAAACAAAACGAAAAAGTAAACATTGAAGTTGAATTTATTCCCCAATTTGTCGATGAAATTTTTTTTAATATAAGCCTTTTTTGCTCCTTCCTGACCTGAATATTCAAATTTATATACTTTCTGTTGATAATTTTCCAATTTGTAAAACTTTTAGCATTCTCCATTTCCCATTCTAATTCCTGTAATTTTTTCATACGTGATTTGTTTCTGAATGGTACGTTTCAAAGTAATGCTTTACCAAATTATTACGTCACAGGTTAAAACCAGTATAAATATAACCACTACCTTGAACTCGAGTTGAAACGATTACAAACTTGCTCACGTTTCATGTCGCATTAATTCCAACGCAAATTGCCACGAAAAAATTTTCATTCTAAATATTAAAGATAATTGAAAATGCGAGTAAGAGAATCCCATATAATATTGATAAATGTGACCTAGATAAATAAAACCTGTCACGATGCCATTGTATTCACTAAAATAGCGGGCCGAACTCCCAAATTTTTGATATAATTCATGTCGATTGATAAAACTTTCTTTTAATACGAAAAAAAATGTGAAAATGTCGTGCATATTACAAATTTTCGAACATACAAAAAACTATAAAATGACAGGTATCTTCTTTTTCGGCTGTTAGCGAAGTTCACAACCATCTGATTTGTGTTAGAGCTACTGACGGGACTCTCAAAGCGGCGCCACCCGTACAAATAGATATAGCGTCAGCCACGGTTCAGTTTCCCATCTATAAGTATGTCATCTGTGAACCTTTCTCTCTCTCTCTCTCTCCCTTACACACACACAAACAACTTACAGCTTGCCAGTTCCAAAGCGGCAGCAGTTGGGACACAGTGGGGGGAGCACTATACCAAATGTAGGTGAGCCCAAACCGAGACGACAATCCCTCCTAGCGTCAGTCATTACATCCATACTGACCTATGGCGTTGTTATTTGGTCAAGCGCACTACAATTGCAGAAGTGCCAAAAGGGATTTATCCAGTAGGTAGGCAAATGGCACTAAGAATCACCAGTGCATTTAGGACTCTTTCCAGAGAGGCGGCACGTGTAGTTTTGGGATTACTACCCATCGAGATTCTAGCTGGAGAACAGAGGAAGATGTACTAGCGATGATTAGATGACTGTAGGAAAAGAGAAAGACAGAACAGTCTCCAACGCTGGCATGCACAATGGGATAGCTCAGATAGGGCCTATGGTTCCATGAGCGCATCACACAGATAGCGAAATGGGTAAACCGTCAACACGGAGATCCCAGCTACTACCTAACACAGTTACTGACTGGGTACGGATGTTTTCGCAAATACTTGCACAAGTAGAAACATGAGGACTCACTAGTATGCGCAAAATGTCGAGGAATAGAGGAGGATGCGAGACATGTGTTTTTCACATGTCCTAGATTTGATGTACAAAGACAAAAGCTTGAAAGCACACTTGACGTGGCGATCACGCCAGAAAATCTGGTACAGCAGATGCTGACATTAGAGAAACAATGGAATGCCACAACTGACTTTGCCAGGTCATTTGTAAGTCATTGAAGCGCTACGAAAAGAAAAGAAAAAAAGAAAGGAGAAGCAAATTTGAAGTGCGGGATACCAGGCTATGGAATAGCGAGGTCCCTAAACCGATGCAGAGGAACGTAGGTCGAGTCTGTCCAGAGGATGACCTGACGATGCTGAAAGAAGAAGACGAACTGACGATACTGGAAAAAGCAGACGATCTGAAAAAAGACGAGTTTGCAGAAAAAAGTAAAAAGTAACCTATCCTGAACCTTCAACCAACCAACATCGAGTGGGTGACGTAAGGAAGGACATCGAGAAGAAAGAGCTAACTAGCTAGTGCCTCCCCAGTGAAGTAATACCTAGCGGCAGTCCCGTGGGGGGAGTAAGGCCTTTTGAAGTCAAGAGGTGGGAGGGGGTTTTAGTCGGTAGGCCCTATGTCTACGGGGAATCCGACACTACCGATAGCATCGGGGTGTCTTTTAAATATTTCCTCCTCCTTCCTCCTCATCTCTCCCCCTTCCTCCTCCTTCCTCCTCCTTCATCCTCCTTCCTCCCCCTTCCTCCTCCTTCCTCCTCCTTCCTCCCCCTTCCTCCCCCTTCCTCCTCCTTCCTCCTCCTTCCTCCTCATTTCTTCTCCTTTCTCCTCCTTTTTCCTCCTTCTTCCTCCTTCCTCCGGAAGAAAAAGAAAACACACACATAATCTAGAAAAAAGAGCTATTTTTTTGTTATTATATATCTCTAAATAAATATAGAAACGACCACAGTTCTTGTTAGTAGTTTTTGTCCAGGGCAGTTTATTTTTTAATGTTAGATTTCCGTTTACTCGTTCCTGTCCTGAACGTCTGGGCGGGATACCTAACGAATCTTAAATCGAATGTTCGTGCTTCACAGACAAGGGGTAATCTAAGTAATGTCACCTGTCCCCTTTCACCTGAATATTTCAAATTTTGCTCTCACTGGCGTCGTATCGGCATCGAGATACAAGATCGAATGACATTTGCTTCGACTTCTAGAAGGGTAAAAAGTGAAGTATGTCGCTAAATGGAAATATTCTTCAATTTTTAGAATAAATATGAACATAGGCTTGGAAAACTCCAAGAAAAGCTAATTTTATGTTATTTCCAATTGAAAATATCGTGAATAATTGTCAGCTTTACTCCTGTACATTTCACCCTCCTGAAAAGAGTGGATATTAACGATAAGAGCTCTTAACCTTTTGAAAACTTTCAATACCGAACTTCTACATTAAATTGGAAGGTGTAAAAGTGAATAGTTAAGTGATGTCAAAAGTTTTCAAGTTGAAAAGAACTTGGGATTTAAACGATTTAGAGTAGCACTTTTTCGGAACGATATTTCCGTACTCATTCTTCAAATGAATGGATTATGTATTTAAATTATTTTTATTAAAAAAAATCGTATATTTTCTCTCTTTCTAACGTCATTTGTTACTCAATTGATATAATAAAAGATCGAACGTATTCTGAACAAGAAAGAACAAGTGTATAGAATTCAGTAAAGTGAGGTTATAATTATGATTTTTCCATTCAAAATGAATCAGAATTGATTTGAGATGATATTATATTACTTGTGATTTGTTATAATTTGATCAAAACTCATTCCTTTTTCTACGTTCGACCATTTTTCATTTCAAATTTCGTTCCTAGTTAACAGATACGGCAAATAATTATGTTCCGTATTGCCTTTCTGTTAGTTAAAGAGAGAAAGGTAAAGAACAACAGAGAGACAATGCCGCATCCCCCTCTATGGAGACTGTATCGAGCCCAATCGAATCTAAAATGGTGGGTGTTTCTGGGAGGGGAAGTACTTTATTCTTCCTTGGACATATACACTGTTCACTGTTGCTGCTACATGTGAAATAAACATTTGTAGAACCTGTATACACTCAATAAAAAGAATAAAATAGTATATTGTGCAACAAGTGGGAAAAGTACTTTCCCCGCATGTTGCACACTATACTTTTTCTACAACTGCACAAATTCAAGGAATACAAGTAAAGTATTTTAATATTTGTTTTTATGGTTGGTAAAACAAAAATAACACTAAAGTATCCTACCTCTAAACTGTTGAATACTTTTATTCAAAAATATTTTAATTTTGTATTCCTTCTCCACTCTATAAATTTTTCGTATGACAATTTTTCTTGAAACTTTCGGCCTTAAGTTACTTTTGCAGCTTTTTCCAATATCTCTGTCGAAGTATTATTAAAATCGTCACTATATTGTCAGTATCCATATTATTTATATTATAAATAAGTACTTATATGTCTTGTTAATAGTATATTAAGTATCAAGAACGGTAAGGGTTGTTTACCCTTAACGTTCGAAATGCTTATACCATTTTTTGCGCGATCGTATTGAAATAAGCTAGGAATAAAATAATTTGAATATCTTCGGAATGAACGAAATGTCAAAAGTGACATTCATACTTCTCGATTAGCTTAAAATATAATTAGCATTTTGGTGAAATTGTTTTTATGGCTATTTATTACTTTTATATTTTGTTCAATAAAAAAAATATAAATCTTATTTTTTTTTGTTCCTTTTGTGTAATGAATGAAGTGATATATTATTTAGGACCACTCAAATGTATGTAGGGCTCAGACGTCGGTAAGTAATTTACTTACCGACGTCTGAACGGTAAGTAAATCACTTACCGACGTGTTAGACTTAGAAACCAGTAAACACAACCTACCGTCCTGACAACCGATGATATAAATAAACAAAGAAGATCGATCGCGCAAAAACTAATATTTTTAATAGAAATTGGGATTTTTATCCAAGCACCATTGAAATTATCTTTCACAATTATTTAAAAACTTCTAATATAATCTGACAATTTTGTGACAACTAAATACCTATCTAAAGATGACAGTTTTTGTCTATTTTATTTGATTCTTCATATAAATGTATGTGGCGTGGGCAAAGTGCCGTGAGAAATAATATTTCTCACAGTATGAAACATATTTGGTTTTAAAGTTGAGTAAGCTATGAGAAATAAGTCACTTTTCATAGCAGTTGTAGAAAAATTAATTTATAAGCTGTTCTAAGCATTCTATTCGTTTTGTCTTGCTATAACAATTCTTTTATGTAGCCTTCAATTATTAAAACTGTGAAAAATGTATGTTTTCATTTGCTGATGTATCTAAGGTCTGTGCTTTCCTCTGCTGTGATGAGCTCAGTAGTATATGCAGGGTTCGTCGTTATTTCTAGGAGGGAGGTGCAACACAATTCCAATAATGTGCACTCATTTTAACCAATCAACACATTATTGTACTGGGAAGATTAATTTGTGCTTATTTCAGCGAAAATAATTCATTCATCTGAATTCGTTTTAAATATAAAGCTGTATCTTCCTGAATAATTTAGCTACTATCAAAGCGCAAGGTCAAATCAATTTTTCATCGTGTTTTAGTTACGTTTTATCCACTTGAGAAAATTAAGCCCTCGAGCTTCACTCTCGGGTTTCTTACGTGGATAAAACATTATCTCATACACTTATACAATAAATAGCTATAAAAACCAAAACAATAAAATTATACCAAGCCAAATAATATTCTCAAAACACATATCTTACGTTAAGAGACTTGGCACAGTTACCACGATTCTAAATAATCTATTCAATTTTACATAAAAGTGCAATAAAGGTAGTGTAGGAAACTTCTACTTTATACCTAATACCTACTTGGAAATATCGAATTTACCTTATAAATTCGCAATACTGAAGAACGCGGAAAACGTTAATCATACTTTAGTCAAGGTAACTAGAAAGTGGAAGACAGTGCATAGGCGCACAATAGAATATTATTATGGAACTCTAGTTCTTTATGTTAGGTTGGAGCGAGGAAAAAATCTGACCGAGTGAAAGGGGTCGCGACGCAAATGATCTGACCGTTACGTTACGTTGCTACGTTATGTACCTCGACTCAGGGTAGGGGATCTCTGAAGGCGCGAGGGTGCTGCCACATAGAGTCCCTTAAGTACTGAAATTTCTAATTTAATGAGAAAACTGTAACGCCGTTAGTGGTAGTTGCAGATTCTTCCACATATATCAGCGCTGACATCCCAACGTGTTATCTATGATCCTAACCTGATAACTGCAGACCAACGTTTCATATTCAATAAAATTTATAAACTTGATGATTATTGCTTTATTTTTCCCACTTCAGGCATTATATGGTCCATTTTTTGACATTTCATTCAATTTTACTTGACTTTAAATGAAATATAAAAAAATTTACCATAAATGTCATTTGCAATAAAAGTAAAATTACAGTAATTTTGAATATGCCTCCAAAAACTGTAAAATTACAGGAATTTTCTTTTCCGACTGTTAGCGAAGTTCACAACCATCTGATTTGTGTTAGAGGTACTGACAGGACTCTCAAGGTGACGCCACCCGTACAAATAGAGGGCGCTTCGGGACAGTTTCCCATCTTTAAGTCAGCATACATTGTATTATTAATTACAGTTAATAGAATACTTAATATGTAATTTGTGTCAATCAACTTAATGATAAGATTTTTATAATTAATACTACTGTATATTTTTGTTAGATGAAGTTTCATCCAGAGTAAAATAAATTCTTATATATATATGCGTATTTATTTGTTGATTAAAAAAATTTGATTATTGCTTAAAAGGAACTAAAGCTCTTACCGTGTGTCTCGCGACACGTTTTTCAATTTTTCTTAAACATCGGATATTATTCACTCTCTAGAAGGGTAGTGCAAAAAAATTGTTAGTTTTCTTGCGGTACTCTACCCTCTAGGCATACATATTACATAATTTATAGCGTAACAGATCTAATAACAGAATCATATTCATAGCTTGGTTTAGTAAACCAAAACAAAAAATATTAGGCCGCAATTCGAGCACGATTTCCCTTTCACTAGCTCAGTGCTTCAACAACTATTCCCCGGCGGTGCGGGTTGTATCAATATCAAACAAAAAGGTTCAAAAAAGCGTAATTATCTATTTTATTCTGTTTTCAGTATTTGTTGTTATAGCAGCAACAGAAATACATCATAATTTCAATATTACAACTCTAATATTAAATGAGATACAGAGCCTGGTGATAAACGGAAAGCGAAGTCTAAGTACTTAATAGGGTT
The DNA here is from genome assembly GCA_910591695.1 of Galerucella pusilla. Classification (NCBI taxonomy): domain Eukaryota; kingdom Metazoa; phylum Arthropoda; class Insecta; order Coleoptera; family Chrysomelidae; genus Galerucella; species Galerucella pusilla. The sequence goes on along the minus strand of CAJUYI010001091.1, from coordinate 7,847 downwards.
TGTTATTTATCCTCTGGTTACGTTACGGAATCCTGACATCTATGATCATAATCTCATCACTATTATCCTGTAGGATACTGTAGAAAGCCATTAATATCCTTTTCTGTTTCTTTTTTCGGAAGTAACGTGTCACCGAAATAAACTTGAGCTGTATAATCCTGTCTAAAATGACTTATTGCGTTCAGTTCAATACCGACCTAGTAAAAGTATAATTTGAAAGGTTTTTTTTCAAATAGTTCAAATGTAAAATTGATTCTGTTGGAATAAGCTGTAATGTTGGCGTGTATCGATTTCACATCAAGTTTTTTTTTATATTTAGGTGTAGTTCGAAAACAGCTTTGATCAATGAAGGGTTTGGAGTTGCTATACACCATCGATGAAGCAAACGTTATTGATGACTCATGAAGTTTGTGGAAATTTATGTGAAAAAAATTATTATATACATTGAATATTCATTCCGTCTTGAAAATCTTTGAAAAATTAATGCCTATTTACAAAATTGTTCCCTCTACACTGTAATATAAGTACTAGGAGATAAAAGGATAATGCAATGCCTTGGTTGAAGCGACAAACAGCTGTCGTGGACCGAAAACCATGGCGAGGAATGTATCTATGTATATTGGGGTAACTTACAAATGTATATTGAAAAATTCTTAGCCTACTATAGAACAAAACAAAATTTCAATGTCAAAATATTTTATTACTCAACAGATTCTCCTCTTAATTGGATACATTTATTACAGCGAACCTGCAACGTCTCTAGACCTTTCAAAAAAATATATTTCTTCTTGCTCTGCAAACCAGACCTCCACAGCGTTTATTACCTCCTCGTTGGAAGAAAATGTTTGACCTCTCAATGTTTTTTTTCAGTTGAGAAAAGAGAAGATAGTCGGACGGGCGTACATGAACTGCGGACCAAAAACCATAAATGATTTTCAAAATTTGTCATGTGTTTTTAATGACCCATGAATTGCGGACCAAGTCGAAAGAGAAGGACTGCATCCTTGTTTTCTATGATAGATTTGAGTGTGTAGTAGTTTGATGTACGTATTTGTGAGGAAGGCTGCATCCTCGTTTTACGTAATAGGTTTGAGTATGTAGTAGTTTAATGTACGTATTTGTGAGGAAGGCTGCATCCTCATTTTCCGTAATAGATTTGATTGTATAGCAATTTGATGTACGTATTTGTGAGGAAGGCTTAGTCCGCAATTCATGGTTTTTAAAAGAGGGGTCTTCTTGGTTTGGTCCGCAGTTCGAGTACGGAATTATTAAAATCAGGTAATCGGTCCGCAATTCGAGGCCGCCGAGTCGGACGGTGCCAAATCTGGTGAATAAGGGGGGTGTTCTAGTAATTCAAACCCTAAATCACGAATTTCTTGCATGGCAACATGAGATTTGTGTGCAGGGTCGTTGTCCTGCAAAAACAAAACACCTTTGGATAGCTTTCCGCGTCTTTTCTTTTCAATTTTTTCCCGTAGAGTGGTCAGTAATGTCGATTAGTAATCTCCGGTTATTGTTCTACCCTAACCAAAAAAATCAATCATGATTACTCCATGGCAATCCCAAAAAATTGAAGCAAGAACTTTTCCAGCAGATTTTTGGACACGAAACTTATTGGGTCTTGGAGAGGACGAAGGACATTGATCACCAAGGGTATCAAGCATATCTTCGTAAATCTGCTTACCTCTTAACCCTTTTAAATACAGGTACTTGATGATGGCTCGATACTCCAATTTTTCGATTTTCACAATCTCGGTGGACATCTTTTTTCTTTTAATTTATTGCGTAGCTCTGGTTTACTTTTTTGACGTCCAACTTCACACTGACACTTCTAATGAGTTATTGTTCGTTGCTATGGTAACGCAATATTTTGTTTACGCATGGAACTGGTCTAGACTAACCAGATACCAATACATTCTCGTAGTTCTGCTCTATCCAATAATCTCGTAATAATTTGAATTGCTGTGCAATTCGCAAGTTTGTGGATGGATGTTTATTCTTCCATGCCACAGAATCTTCATTCTTTTTCCTTCACTATTTTGAGCTTTTTCAGATTCCCATTCAGGCGACAATATCCTGCTAGGATCCCTGTTATGATTTCAACGGACAGAGTCTTTGATTGTCTAAGCCCTACTAGATCATCCCAATAGTCACATCTTCACATTAAGCAGTTGGCAAATGGAAATCTTCACAACGCTAAAATATGTTAAAAAATATTTTTTGGCCAGTCATTGTTAGCCCACCATCACTGGTGGAATACTTATTTTTTAATTTACATACGACGATTTGAGATAGCTGCACTTGTTTACAACTTGTTTTGTGTCAATAATCCGTAGTGTAAGTTTATAAAATATATTCATAGTTTCGAAATACATAGTATTATAATTTAGTGTAGCATAGGGCATGTCCACGTCACAAACTATTTTGATAATAGCCCTGTGGTAAAACAACAAACAAAGCGTTCAGAACAGGAGCGGGTAAACATACAACACGGCTCCTTCAACTGCGCATGACTCAAGACTTTGCAAATTTAGTAGTAACATAACAATATTGAAATAAATATGTGAATATCAGGAATATTAAACTAAAAAAAAAACAAGAAAACCCAGGCCCAAACCCGGTTGATCAAAGTGTAACTATGTATAGAAATATCAAAATATAAGAAATAAAAAACTAAAAAAAAAACAAAAAAAACCCAGCACCTAACCTAATATTGAAATAAATATGTAAATATCAGAAATATAAAACTAAAAAAAAAACAAGAAACCCAGGCCCAAACCCGGTTGATCAAAGTGTAACTATGTATAGAAATATCAGAAAATAAGGAATAAAAAACTAAAAAAAAATACAAAAAAACCCAGCACCAAACCGGGTTTCGAACCTTCGACCTCTGAGTTGTAAGCTCAATACCCTACCAACTGCACTAATCGGCTCACATTCAGTCACATCGAATAGAAGGTTAAAGGCTACTTGGACGCATGCGCACCTCAACTACTAAATTTGACGTGGAGGGTGGAGCCGTGTTGTATGTTTACCCGCTCCTTTCAGAACACGTGGTACTTAATAGTGAGGTTATGCTGATTTACAATGATAGATCGTGTTTGAGTTTAGTTGGTTTTGCTTCAGTGTACTTTTAAAGTTATTTTAATTGTTGAGCTTGCATATTTGATAGCAGTTGTTTGTTGTTTGATAATTTTTCATCGTGTCTATTGTTTATTGTTTTACAACAGGGGTATTGTCAACTGTCAACTGTTGTGGACAATCTACAAATCCCAAATAGCTATGGAGAGATTCGGAAATAAAGTAAGGCACTTCATAACCAAAAAAAAGATCCTTGTTCTAGTGTTACTTATTTGCGATATACTACACGCCACCACTGGATCTATTTTATGGTTTTATTAACGAAATAATTAAAACTTTACATCAACTTTGCACCGAAAATTGAAATTTAAATTTTTGTTTTGAATTGACGTTCGTATTATATATTTTTATTTATATTTGATAGTGTTCCATGTGGATTTTCCCAAGACGCTGCTTATTGGAATTATTTTAAATATTTTTTACCGAAATGGAATTGCCTGTATACTAATAACGTAAAAAATGAGTACAGATACCTGTAACTGTATAATTTAAATAAGAAAACAATTAATTTACATTATTGATGGGGATTTTGACGGCATTTCTTTTAATGGGGGTTTTACGTTGTCTGCTCAGTTGTGAATTTGTTTAAATAATAATTAGTATTATGTCTTTAGGCGAGACTCTTGTTTATTTATAATTTTCATACACCTCAACCAGATGAAAACAAAAATATCACACATCAATAGTTATTTGTTTAACTAGGCAGTCAATCTACTTTGCTGCCGAGTTGAACATATATTTTTTTCTCCGATTGTTCATAATGATATAGGAGGATATTGTATTTGCAAGTTATCTGAGGAAAGAAAAGGTGGCCTATTCGTTCAAAATTGTAGTAATTTTACCATAAATGTTAATAACAACTAAACATTATTAAGGACACAGTTATTTAAAGTAAGTCAATTTTCTGGGTGAATACTTCATAGTTACAATACTTTTAACACCATGTGAATCCACTTTAATATTACCATTGTAATTGAAGATTTTATGAAATATTATAAAAGCGCGGAATTAGATAAAACGTTGTACGTAAACACGTTATGAAGAGAGCGACATTGTTCAACTCGCGTAATTTGCAGAACTCGCTAGCGCTCGTTTTGGCAAATATCACGCTTGTTGAACAATATCGCTCTTTTCATAATAAGTTACGTAAATAACTATTTTCTCACTATTAGCTGTGATGTTGAAAATAATTGCTTCTTCTAGCCAACTGAGAAGTTGAATTTCTCTATAAGTGATTAATAATTTTCTATTATTAATAGTAATTAATAATGGACAAATTCAAATATTTTGAGAATTCAGGGAAAGTAGTGCAACATAATTTTGTATACCCAGGAGATTGTCTTTAACATATTTGCTGCTTGTAATTGGTTTATAGTTCGCGCTCAACCAAAAATGATTGATGACATAACGAGTACGTTCATAATATATCGAATACTGACAGTGTACTTGTCATACAGACAACGGAGTAAACGCTTCTCGTGGAGCGTTTGTGAATTATTTTCAATTTTTGTCTTAAATTTGGCTAGTAGTGGAAAAAATTGTATATACACCATGGTGTTGAAGATATTTATAAAAGGGGGAAAAGCCACTCGCGAAATAATTTTCGTGCTCGGTCAATAATAATAGTCTTCACCACCTTGGTGTATAATATTTTCCCACTTCAATGCTTCAATTTTATTTTATGCTGGATCTGTACATTAGGATACAGATTCGTACAGTACAATGTGTCTTTTTTATTTAGGACAAATGTACTGTTAACAGTTTGTTGAACTGGAAAGTCAAAAGGTATAATACACTAGAAAACATATTATATTTTTATACCTACCATTTTAATCAGTGATGAATAATGAATCGATTACACGGTCATTAATTTAGTACAGTCTAATTCTTCAATAATTAGACAGAGGCTTTACACATAATTCTAGTCATCATTTATATCAGACATGTTGTTTTGTTGTTTCACCAATGTACTTACCAATATCGTAGAGTTCCTTTCGCTCAGTTCGGTAACTGAATATTTAGTTTAATTTGTGAAAAATGTTAATATTTTTTGTCATATACTTCGTCAGCATTTTAATGATAGAACAATTTCTCGAGGTTCAGACTTCGAATATCCTTCTCATTCCTCTGATCTGAAGCATCTTGGTGCATATATTTGGGGCATGATGAAACAATAGTTATTTACCTAACTAGTTATGAAAAGAGCAATATTGTTCAACAAGCGTAATATTTTCCAAAACGAGCGCTAGCGAGTTTTGCAAATTACGCGAGTTGAACAATGTCGCTCTCTTCATAACGTGTTTACGTATACAACGTTTTATCTAATTCCGCGCTTTTTTAATATTTAATAAAATCTTCAATTACAATGGTAATATTAAAGTGGATTCAAATGGTGTTAAAAGTATTGTTACTATGATGTATTCACCCAGGGAATTGACTTACATTAAATAACTGTGTCCTTAATACTGTTGTTTTCAATGTTTATAAATCTTAAAATACTGTTGCATTAAAATAATGGGGTAATTGTCAGTTTGAATAATAAAATAATTGTCAGTTTTGACAGTACTTATTCTTTGAAAATTATGTTGCTTCCGTTTATTTGGGCTTCAAGCACTTGTGCGTGACGCCTCAGTCATCACGACTTTGAAGCAAAAAGCACACGATTTTTAAGGATCCTCAAAACCACCTGACATGTGCCAATGCCAATGAATTTCCTGTACTGTTAGAATAACAGTTTTCAATTATAATGTTTTAGATAATATAATATTGCATATTTAGATATTTTTAGTGAGGTTTAAATCGTAATCGGCACAATCTTAACCTTTAAATAAACGTCAAACCGGTCTAACGTCAATTATTTAATGTCCGTTGCTTGAAGCTCATACTTTTCGGTATGTGCTTAAGGAGCAAGGGGAAGGTGAGACTAGGCGTCACGCCCGGTGATAAATGAACTAAATTCAGTCACTACGAGCTGCTACCAGCAGCCAAAAGTGAATAATCGGAAATACCTTCAAACAGTTACGTAAAGTTTTTACATAACTACTTTTCATAACTGATATATGAAGGTTATGAAAAATGTGACGTTACCTAACGTCAAGGAGTGACCTAAAGTGTCACATTTGACAGCGGAATTGGATAAAAAATATTTCACACGGAACACATGCCTATGATTATTTCAGAGCTACGAGAAAGAATCAAACATGTTTTCCATCAATTACTTACAGCAACTACTTTTTATAAATATGTTTAGTGACGTATCAAATCGATATGAAAATTGTTTGCGTCGAAAGATTTTGAACCCAAATTATAATGATGAAAAAGTAAATCTAATTTTTAATTTCCGGTAGGTATACTGTTTATTTTGGCGGATATTGTATTAGGAAATAATACTACGTTTTGTTATAAAAATTTATTTGGACTACATGTTTGTATAGTGTTAAAAAAATATGTATAGGTACAATGAGAGCATTTGGAAGGGACTTAAACCTAATATTTTATAAATGCGACATTTTAGAAAGAAATGCCTATACTTATACGTTAACATTCAACCCTTAAAGACAAATCATTCTTCATTAAGTTAATGCTAGTTTCCACAGAGCTCGAAAAATAATTGAGTTTTTAAAGCAGTCCTAACCTAAGTACTGAATACGTACAAAAGATATTGAGCAACCAACATCCATTTTTATTAATCATATTTACTCTGGACCATATTTTCATCATAATGAAAAACTGTCCAATAAACACGTAGTTTCAGTGAGATCAAAACTAACTCAATATTTTCAGATAAAAAGCAGTTGAGTATGAATAATATAGCCTAATATTTCAAGGTGTGTCTACGTTGAACCGAGCTAAAAGATGTGATAAATTACTTCCACTCAATCGATTTTTTTCTCACCATCGAACATTGTTTTTCAGCAAGCTTATATTACGCTACGAGCTTATTCGTTTAAAATGTTGAATCTATATGTTACGGTGAATGTAGACTCTGTTACGGTGAATGTAGACTCTTAGGAAATGTACACTTTTACCGTAAAATGTGTACATTTCCCAAAGAGTTAGGTATATTGTGAAATGAATGTAATGTATATGTACATTTCCCGGTAAATGTGTACTCTTGCCTTCACGTTTTGGTAAATGTATACTCTTACATTGATGTTTTAAGAGAAGCTGGAATACAAATAAATTAAAAATGTTGCAGTTAAAAAAATTTATGGTAAATATATTTGTTTCTCTAATTGTTCTTTAAGTTTGATTTTGAACAAGAAACGTTGATCGCAGTGCTTTAGTGAAGAATGCATTGTTAAGCATACTAGGTTATTCAAGAAGAGGAAGGGAATATAATCATTGGATTAGTCGTTCTCCTTCTTGAATCACTTGATATGCGTGTTACAAAGTATTGGATACCTATATCTTTTGAGGGGAAGGGAGAATGTGATGATTATATTTCTTTCCCCTTTTTGTAACATTTACCAAAACGACATGGTCATTGTGAATTCAATGTAAATTTTCCTTCAATAAATTGTAAATGTTAGTAGGATGCACATTACCCAAACGAGGAGGCCAATGTGCACATTTACCGGAAAATGTGTAGGTCCATTTGCGCAATATCTACTTTTACCGTATCATAATATAAACTTTTCAGCACTAATGTCATAAATGTCAGATTCACTCTCTTCCTACTGGAGATGCCCCTAGAATGTTTCCAA
>CAJUYI010001090.1:48680-69415 GCA_910591695.1 Galerucella pusilla | reverse complement strand
ATTTTTAGCCGCGCGATTCCTTTCAGACACTAGTGGCCGGCCACAGATAAGGAATCGTGTCCGGCTAATGAATCGAAGTATCTCTCCCCCTCTAGTGTTTGTATACGGGCCACAACATGAACTTCAATTGGTACGTTCAAAAGGGACACGCGTTTCCAAATGACCAATCAATATTTAAATACTTATTTAAAAAAAATATTTGTGTTGAATTGAATCGGATACACGTGTACCACTAGTGTCTCGTGTAAAAGGTTCTTTTTCACGGGACACTTTTTGTGTCTTGAATCTTGATTCTAGTGGCCGTCTACTAGTGTCTGAAAAAAACCGCGCGGCTAAAAATACATTAATATAAATAAATTCACACGAGACACAGATGAATGCGTCTATTTATATTAATGTATTTTTAGCCGCACGATTCTTTTCAGACACTAGTGGCCGACCACAAAGTGTCTCGTCTGTAAGCGCTCTTAGAGTTTATTGGGAGAAAAAAAATAAACGTCAGTCGGCTGTTTGGGTTCTCTAAAATGAACCAAAACCGACGAAGGTTATCCAAAAAGATGGTGAAAGACAATTCGTTTTTTTTTAAATATATCGAATTGTTGGACCATCCTCCATACAGTCGTACCCAAGTCCTAAAGACTTTTTTCCAAAAATTAAGAATGAGCTGCGTGGTCAAATATTCTACTCCCCAAAGGTTGCAAAAATGCATTTTTCTATTTAAAAGTTATCTACTATTTTTTTGTTATTTCTATATTATATGCAAAATTTAAACGATAGCCCTCGTACACATTTTTCATAATAATACTCCAACAAAACATACTAAATCTCACCTTTCTTATTATCGTATCTTCCTTTTACGAAATAGATATAAATAGAAGAGTTCTGTTTTATCCAGCAATTGCTCTACACCAGTCGAGCAATATATATTAGTTACTTTACTTGAAATATTGTGTAATCCTAAGAAGGAACGAACACTAATTAGTATAATTCACTTTACACCAAACAGTTATGGTTCGTGGTGAATTTGCCAAAGATTTTTTTCCGTAGACGATCACGCCTGCCAGTACTCGTGACGGTTTCAATACGGCTAAGATCTTATTTAGTGTATACGGTCGCTAACCGTGTTGGAATAGTTATTAGACGGCGGTCGAATATTTTACCGTTCTAAGGAAGAAAATCTCGTTAGAGTTGAAAAATTCTTAGATAAAATATACCGAGAATTGGTCAAGTAGGTAAACGAAAACTATGTATAACTCATCCAGTCTAATCAAGAAAACAACTTTTCAGAAATCAATTTCGGTACTCGCCACTAATTCTATTTTATGTTTTATATCAACTGAAAATAGGCAACTCGAAATAGTACCTTGAGTTTTGGAAAAAGAAGAATTTGGTGGGATAATAGTGCGTTATCGTGGTGCAAAATCCATTACTCTTTACATTTGATAGTTTTCTCTATATCGCCACTTAACGCTCAAACATATTCTTTTGAAGCCGAAATAGTAGATAAATAATCAAAAATTAAAACCAATTGTCTGGTGGAGATATGTAGACGACATCTTCGCAATATGGCCTCATGATTCAATATCTCTTAATGATTTTAAAAAAAATATAAATGAAGGAGAGGAATCTATAAAATTTGAAATTGAAATTGAAAATAACAATTTTTTGCCATTTTTAGATGTTCTTATTAATAAAACATCTACAGGGTATGAAACGAGTGTATACCGCAAACCAACACACACTAATAGATATTTGAATTTTGACTCTAATCATTCTATAAGCGTTAAAAAAGGAATAGTAAAATCTTTATACGATAGGGCCAGAATCATTTGTTCTAGTGATGATCAATTTACAAAGGAGAAAATTTTTTTAAAAGATGTTTTAAATAACAATAATTACCCTGCAGAATTTGTAAATAAGGAGATTAAGCATATAGAGAGGGGCTCATTGTTAATACCCCATAACAATAATATTAATAATTCAGCTAACATAATTTTTAGGAACTTAACAATACCGTATGTTAAGGGTTTGTCAGAAAGAATTAAAAAAATTGGTAACCAATTCAATATTAGAACTAGTTTCAAATCGAATAATACATTGAGATCAATACTAACAAAAACGAAACCAAAGAATGAAGAACGATCTTCAGAAAACTGCATATATCAAATATCATGTGAATGCGACAAATTTTATTCAGGTGAAACATCTAAACCATTGAAAGTACGAATAAACGAACACAAAAAATATATCAAAGATAGGGAATTCTTTAAGTCAGCTATTTGCAAACATGCTTGGGAAGAGGGTCATCAAATTCAATGGGATTCATCAAAAATAATATTAAAAGAACCCAATAATTAAAGACGGAAAATCAGAGAAAGTGCTTTAATACAACTAAATGCAGATAAATGTGTAGCTAGTATATCAGCCGATTGTAGTCAAATTTGGTTACCAATGTTAGAAAGAGAAATTTCCAATAATCAATTACCTGCGTTATCAGGATAGCATCATAAGTTTTTATCCAGGTTTTCTTATGATTTATAATTTGAATAGTTGTTAATCGATACACATTTCAATACACAAAATCACAAAACTGAGTATACATATTTCAAAAACTTAAATATTCATACACAAAAAAACTATTAAGAAACGCGTTTTATTAACATTTCCAATATAAACGAAAGAAACGCGCTATCCCAATATAAACCGTTCCTGGAACGTGCACTTCACTGGATTTCCATTTCTAGTAGACTATCATATCGTTGGAATGTCATAAAATGAAGTGTTTCATTTCACATTTTGCCACAGATATGATCTACTATGAATGGACCTTAATAAAAATTTGATAACAAAATTTTGCAGTCTAAAACTTCAAAATAATTTTTTGATTGTCTAGTTGTCAAATTTTTGCTGTTGTGTCAGTTAGGGATAAAAAAATTAATTTCTACATATTTTTTCTTGACAACGGTAGCTGGAACGCTACCGAAACGTTGAAATAAAGAATTTAAAAATATTGTGGTTTAATTTCCCAAGAAATTAAAAAAAAGAATGAATAATATACCACAAGGAACATACAGAAGATATATTCTTTATCTACGCCCCACCTTCTAGAATTCTGAATGATAACATCGGAATAATCAGGAAAAACTTTTAAAGCCTTCACCTTATATCGACATAACGTGCCTTTTTTAGAATCGGCCCAGTAGAAAAGTAGTAATATGAATATGAAGCTTGTTGACTTGTTGTTCACTGACAAATCGCTTGCACGAACAATAGTGAAGGTTACAGCAGTTGGCTACAATGCGCCAAAATGTGGTTATGTAGACTCTGTTTCACGTAAGAAGAACACACGTGAAGTTGCAGTCGTATGCGCGAACTTATGCTGCTTTCGTTTATTTGGGCTTCAAGCACTTGTGTGTGACGCCTCAGTTGTCACGACTTTTAAGCAAAACGACACAATCTTATTAAATAAACGTCAAACGGGTTAAACGTCAAATATTTAATGTCCGTTGCTTGAAGTTATCTATGGTCGCGTTCATCACAACGTAGCGCTACCGAAGCGATTATCATTTTCCTGCTGAACGCGTGTTTTGTTAACTGATCACATTGAGCGATGTGGTATCAATCGCAATTTTTTCAATCAGAATTAAATACGCTACACGCTACCGATTGATGATGCATTAACTCATTAACTGTCATTTATGACATATGTTGGAAACATTATATAGTAGTTTACCCAACTAGTGCAGAAAGTGATACTTTTCCGCACGCTATTGCAGATGGCCGAACGACGCTTTAGCGAGTTCGGCCAGCAATCGCGTACGGAAAAGTCACATTATGCACGTGTTGGGTATACTATTTTTTTTCTAGCATGCGGAAAAAAACCCAAAGGTTAACATAAAGAAACATTTCTTATTAAATACATATCAACAAATTAATTATTATTATTTGACATCAAAAAATGATTGAAAAATAAGTTTTTTTTAATTGAAAATTATAGCAGAATTATAATAAATTTATTAATTTTTCAGTCATTTGGTAAGCTACAAGCATACAAATATATATTTTAAATATTCAAATGTCAGTATACTCCCCAAAAACTAAAATATCTCCAAACAAATTTACTTTTCCGCACTAGTGACTCTTTCCGCACTGAAATGAGTGCGGAAAAGTGGACTTTTCCGCACGCTAGTAGAAAAAATATCTTTGTTTGGAGATATTTTAGTTTGTATTTTAGTGAAAATGAGTGAACAACTGGAGGTGACCATCAATAAATTGTATAGTTTGTCAGGAAATTCAGCTCTTTATAGTATGCTCCAAAGTGGGGAGTTCAATTTATTGTAATTAAATCTCATTTTTTAATGCTTAGAAGTAATACCTATTTCATAATTGTCGGGTATATATCAAATAAAATTGAGTTGTTGTTATTGTATTCATTGACATTTGACAGGTTATGTCGATGGTTTTATTAGCACGTTCAGCAGAACTATGAACTGATGGATCACTCTAAAAATCGCTACCTGATCAACTTTGTTGGGATGAACGCGACCTATGGCTTGAAAAGCTCATACTTTTCGGTATGTGCTCAAGGGACAAGGGGAAAGCGCCACATTGTAAAATTGACAATTGACTTCAAATCAGTAGCGTAACGTTTTTATTTTTTGCAGGTTAACACAAAATTAGAATATTAAAAATGTATTTATAAGTTAAAATAATATCCTTTTTGGTGTGCGTCATCGATTGTGACGTATATCCGGGTTTTCGGCATGTCGTTTATTTTATTTGCTATTTTGACATATAGCTAACCTTAAATTTGATGAATAACATCATCAGGATTGTATTTAGCCAAATTCGAAAAGGCTATGCAATTAATAATTACCAGCTTCTTTTTCTAACTCAAAATACTTGAGAACTTTCAAAATACTGATGTTTTTCCGTGTATTCATGCATATTTTTTGTATTATTTAAATAAATAAATCAATAAGATTAATATTCACTTTTCATAAATAATAATTGACCGTAAACAACAAAGTACAGACCTGTCAAGAACTGTCAGCGTGACAGTAGAAAAAGACGTAAGACTTATTGCCGCTACGAAAGTAACGCCTTCATAGTATTTTAAACTCTTGATTGATAGGTTGAGCTTGAGCGTAATCTAAACATCAACCAATCAAATTTTTGTAAGTCAAAGATTAGCATTAACGTTTGTAATACGTTTAAACGGTTCATTATTGTGATATTTTGATTAGGATTAATCACAGACCTGCCTTTTTTCCATTTCTTTCTACGTAATGTGTTAGAAAGACATTAACAATCGATGACGCACACCAAGAAGGGTATTATTTCAACTATATCATCTGTATAGATAAAATCAAACAATATTTGGGAATTATTTGAAGCTTGTTGAGATAGTTTCATAAATAATAGACACTGGTATATGAAAATACTTGGCTAGGTAAGGAACACCAACTCAAATAGAGGCTGGCACAAGGACACCTCCATACTAAAAGTCTACTGAATAAGTTAGACAAGGAACTCAGGTTGAAACTTGGTAAGAGAAATTTGAAGACAGTTAGCGACCTGGTGACCTGGACACTGTACTCTGTGGAAGCATCTGCACAGTATGGGCAAAGTTAGTGAACCTATGTGATGAAACACCTACTCACATACTTTGCTTCTGTGAGAAGGACTCAAACGGAAGCACTTTGAAGTGGAAATAACGCAACTATCACAACTACTGAAGATCCCTCCAGATAAACTGGTGGCCTGTGTAGAAGACTCGAAGCTTCTGGAATGGAAGTAGGTAGATAACATGCGGGTAATGGTACAAAGATTCAGTTCAAGTGCCTGGGCTGTTGAGCCCAGCCCAAGAGTATGGATGAATGAATGAGATAGTTTCACATACAATAGACACGGTTATATGAAAATAGTTGGTATCGTTAAAATATTTATACTTTGAATTATTAACGATCGGCCCGAAAGACCCGTGGTTTCTTCTTATGTGTCTATATCAGCTTATCCTATTATTGAAGTCTGTGGCAAATGGAGCTCTCCAATGCCAATAGATCTTTCCACACACACTATCGTATTATAGTGTAATGGGGGACATCGGTCCAAATTGTTGAGACGTTTGTCCAACATCAATTGCAAAAGCTAAAACATGTGTTCGTCGCCCCTGCTCACTTTTTTCTTTTATCAACAATCGTTTCCCTTTAACTGATTAAGGATTCGTTAAAATTAAACGTACTGTTCAACAAGCAATTTTTGCATTGACGGTATTTAGCAAATTTTTCTGAAAATATACCACTACAAACTAAACAAATTACCCAGAAATTATTTAAATGAGTTACGTTCATTCGACTAGCGAGTGCGCATAATTGACGAAACGTATGCAAATATTATTATTACACAGAAATATTCACACTCAACATATTAACGAGCTTAATCCGTCGATTAACTTTCTAAATAATTGGATTTCTCGCTAAAGATGACTGTGCTAACGAATATATATAGGTAATCTTCGATGCGTTCAAGATGTGTAAAATAAGTAGAATTTTTTGAAATAGCTCTTGAACAGTTCTTTCACCTAATGTAATTTGTATCAATAACAATTAACTTACCGATAGGTATTTCATAATAGGAATTTTAACATGAATAGCTCTGGCTTCGTAAAAAAAACATATACATGCAGTGCTATTCAAAAGTCCCCTCCCCCCCTCGTATCTTTTGGAAAATGGTACGTACTCAAGCCGACAAAGTAGCAGCTATCTTAATTATTGGTGAATCTAGAAAGAATCTCCATGAAGCGGAACGTTTATTTAATGAGATGAGATACCCAGATCGCCCTATCTCGAGAACCTGTTTGAGGGAGCTTCTTCACAAGTTTGAAGCAACAAGTAGTGTTCAAGATGCCAAACGATCTGGTCGACCAACATTTAGTGGTGATAAAAAAATTGATATAGTTGCTGAAATGGTAGTAAACCCTACTTCCTCTTCAACTAAAGTTGCGTCTATCTGTGAAGTAAGTAAAAGTACAGTACAGAGAGTGTTGGCTAAAAATAAATTTCATCCATACAAGTTAAAAATGGTTAGGTCGGATGACGACCCCGACAGAAGACTCGAATTCTGTGAATGTATGACAAATAAAATTAGTCAAAACCCACATTACACAAAAACAATTTGTTTTAAAGACTAAAGTACTTTTTGCCTCAATGGAAATGTGAATATACAAAATGTGAGGTATTGGAGTGACACAAATCCTCACACCTTTCGTGAAATACATACCCAATTTTCAGAAAAAGTCAATGTTTGGGCAGGTATTTTGGGAAACCAAATAGTTGGTCCTGTCTTCCTAAATTCAAATTTAAGCGGTGAAGTGTATCTGGAGATGTTACAAAATGCAATTGAGCCGTTAATTCTTGAAATTCTGGAAGATAATCCAGATGAATTCGGCCATCTGGAAATAACATTTCAACAATATGGTGCTCCTGCACATTATTATGGTGCAGTAAGTCGTTAATTACCTGGATGAAGAATATCGAGGTAGATGGATCGGCCGGCGAGATCCTATAGAATGGCCACCTCGGTCACCAGATCTGACACCTGAATTCTCAAAATATTTGAATTTGCCCATTATTTACCTAGGTTAATAATAGAAAATTATTAACCACTAATAGAGAAATTCAACTTCTCAGTTGGCTAGAAGAAGCAATAATAAAATTGTCAACTTCACAGCAAGTAGTGGAAAATATAGTACAGGGATAATTGGCCTTGAATCTCAAAACAAATATTTAATTGTACTTCATATACTTAGGAATATATAAAAGAATAATAATATTTATAAGGAATAATATCCTCAATACTCGGTATCCATTTTAAATAAATTAAATCGTCGCTGCTGGGAGTTTGTGTAGTGCCCAGAATTATGAAAAACCACATTGATAGGGTAATTTGTGACCGTCTGGTATGTACCATTTTCTGTACATTGTCGAGTTGCTATTCACTAGAGAGGAAATTATTTGATGGGAATTCCCAGCAAATAAACCCCAAGCAGCCTAGTGGCGCTTTAGCTCCCACTATACGGAAGGCACTGACTCCAGAATGGGCCCCTTTAACTTCCGTACTAAAATTCTTAATAGCTTAAAATAAATAAATAAAAACATTAATTACAAGGAAAGAAAATAGGCGCCCGTATATATTGTTATCATTGTATTTAAGCGATGTTTATAATGGACATTTTACCACAGTGTCAAAGTTAGGATACATTCGTAATCAATTCGCTGGCCAAGTGGCACTTTGGCACGAAATGTGCCATTCACAATAACTTCAAAGTCGACTTTAACGCAAGCGTCAGAACTCCTTCAACATGTGGTCGAAGCATGATTCTGTCTGTATTTAGTTCAGTCTGAGGTTATAATATATATGTATATAATTTGGATTCGGATTGATTTATCAGATTATCAAACATATGTCAGATATATCAAAAAACAAATAACAAAAGTTAATGCGCTTGTCCCATCATAGCCGGTACGAAGTGCAAGTCGAGGTGAAAGTTTGCAGCTTGCAAGAAATTTCGACGACTTCAACTTCAACTCTGTATAGAAGTATAGATTTTATTTATTGCAGATTGGAATTTGTCCATTTATTTTCTTGAACTATATTATTTTATTCTTATCTGTGTTGATCTCACTTATTTTTCAAAAGTCGAATCTCGCATTTCTCCCAATAAATACGGCGTTATCCCGTATTAAAAGTTAAATGCAAAATAAGATAATTATTCCTTAGAAAGTACCAAACATTTTAAACTGGCAACGCTGCTTTCATATCAGATTGGTAGCTGGAACTGAAAACACGCCCAACGCTGACTGCAAACAATTATTCTTATCTCTCTCTTTCAAGTAGTTTTGCTCATATTTTCCTTGTCGTACTTATATATGTAAATCGTATGGCTCGAATAGACATTTCGCGATCTGTGTATAATTTAAAATTTAGAGCTCAATGTCCCGTCCTGTAAAAAGCGAATCTAATATAAAAATCGATTGATCAAAGTGGGCCATTTTTGACAAATATGATTAAATAGACGTAAATCTGATGAATATTTTTGGACAATGATATTATATTTATGTTAAGAACGATCGTTGAAAATGATATGAGAAACGGCCCGGACGTGTTTGCATAAGAATAGCTTATTAACGAACTTCAAAATATGCAGACAACTTGTGCGGTGGCTATTGTTATAACTATTTACAATTCAATACGCTATGACTCTGCATGTATTTAAGATCGATAATAAAATCAGGAACGTTTTTTATGATAAACATCAGTAGTATCAGCGATTTATGTTAAAATCAACCAACCAACAAACGATTTCTGTCGAGGTGTTTTGTAATGGTAATTTTTTTTTAACTTTAAAACTTCCTTTCATGTCAGGATAAGCTTAACGTAAAATTTATACAACAGCAAAAATGTAAGTAACACTTTTTATTCAACCAACAATGTATGTAACAATAGTGATATTTTTGCCTAAAATGTTGTATACTTCTGTTTTTCTACAACATTAATTCAATGAACAATCAACTGGAGATATAGACAAATATAAAATGAGGATAGTGATAGTTTCCGTCATTTTTGAGCTACTATTATTATACACACACTCACAAACTACCTATCTCTATTAAGAATTATTTTGTAATAACAAACAATTTTGGTACAGGCAACCTGACATACACATAATCTATCTATTATAGATGATCTTTCGTTTAATTTATATCAACTGACATCTGTCATCGCTTAATCGACAACTGTAATCGCTTAATCGACAACTATAATCGCTTAATCGACAACTGTCATCGCTTAATCGACACCTGTCACTGTCATGCGTTTGTTATTTGCGTCCGATCATTCTTTTTGGTCTTAGTTATTCGTTTATTACATCTAGAGGTAGGGGAGGTAAATCTGAAATGTTTGGTAGTTTAATGCTCAGATCAATCCGAAGATTAATATGTGTTGTTGTGAGGTTATGTTGTGATCACTTTTATTGATAACCCTTTGAGGTGTTTATACAAACATTTAATTTTTATTTGTCCATTCTCCGTGTATGGCAAAAATGACCGATAAAAGTTTGTTTATATCTATGGTTGGTCGGGCCATTCGTTCTCAGATTAATCTTTGATCGCGTGACCAAAAATCGGTCGCCTTGCGATACAAATACCAAACATGTACCGAACGTAGCTAGTAAGTGACGTTAGGCTGTGCTCTTCCTTTTTCATTTTTTGGGAAATTTACCAGAGGATAATTTGCACATATACTCGTACATGGAAAATATTCTAGCCTTGATGAAGTCATTCGAATATTTCGAAATTGTATAACTTGAACATGAACTTAAACTTGACCAGGACTAGGTAGTTGAGTTAGCAGCTTTCCAGATTAAAATCCTTTCCCGGCGAGAATGTAAGTATGTATCTACCCTACCGTAGGCGTACAATAAGGTACATTAAAAAAAAGAATCAATGCATTTGTGAACATTTCCAACCATCATGGGCGATAAAATAAACCCCTTTGCGTTTCCACTTCTATCGGCAGTCCCCAATTTATATAGTTTTATTTTGTCTTAATATTTATTTCTTCATGTGAATCTAGCCCTGATAGCAAAATAGACACATAAAACATTCAAATTTTAACAAAGTGAAAAACGATACAGCAAGCATATAAAAACAAATGAGTAAATCAGGAAATTGGTATTTTCCGATCTTCAGCTTTGTCTGTTCACCTATTGCCAAACTCCACGAGCCGCCACTGTTCGGAGAAATGAGTTGCCTACCTTTTTATTTCAGACATTAGACCCATAGATAACATAACACTGACATTAGACCACAGATCACCTTACAGACACATCTGACAGAATTTCACGTATATTATTTGAGGGTTATGCTTATTTACAAAAAATGTTCCGTACATTAAAAAGCCGGATTTGAATTTTAAATAGAAATTAGACAATATGAGCGATACTAGATTAAAATATGGACCTTTGATTGGAGCCATAGATGAAGGTACTTCCAGTACTAGGTTTCTGGTATGTAAATATTATTGTTTGATTAAATTTAAATTTGTATGCCATCGACTAGAAACTTGTTATAAATTCATAGTTTATACCCGTTTATAATTATTTTTCA
This sequence comes from Galerucella pusilla, assembly GCA_910591695.1. Classification (NCBI taxonomy): domain Eukaryota; kingdom Metazoa; phylum Arthropoda; class Insecta; order Coleoptera; family Chrysomelidae; genus Galerucella; species Galerucella pusilla. The sequence goes on along the minus strand of CAJUYI010001090.1, from coordinate 58,247 downwards.
TTAGAAACTCTTATGTAACTAGATTGCGAAAAAAAGTGGATCATAGTCCAATTTACACTAAATTGTTTATCGATTTATTGTGTTAATACACGATAATTTCTATTATTTTTAGGTATTTGCTTCTAAAACAGCAGAAGTTCTGACCTATCATCAGTTAGATATACCTGCGATTGTACCTCAAGAAGGATGGTTTGAACAAGATCCCTTTGCTATTCTTAAAGCTGTCAAGGAGACTATAGCAGTTAGTTGTGATAATTTAGAAAAGCTTAATATAGATTATGGTGATATTACATCTGTTGGAATTACCAATCAAAGAGAGACGACTGTTCTATGGGATCCTACAACTGGACAGCCACTTTATAATGCTATTGGTGAGCTCTTCTCTTTCAAAACAATTTACAATGTAATCATTATACTCCAATTTTACAGTATGGATGGATGTTAGGACATCTGCTACAGTAGATGAAATTTTACAAAATGGTAAACGTAATAAAGATTTTCTACAAAGTTCTTGTGGACTTCCAGTTAGCACATACTTTAGTGCTCTTAAAATAAAATGGATGATGGACAATGTCCCAAATGTAAAAAAAGCAATAGATGAAGATAAGTGTTTATTTGGAAACATTGACAGTTGGCTGATATGGGTAAATACAACAACAAAAAAATCATTATTTAGGTTAAAAATATTAAATATTTTAGAATATGACAGGGGGTCCAGATGGTGGAATCCACATTACTGATCCAACAAATGCCTCCAGAACTATGTTAATGAATATAGAAACATTAAAATGGGACAAAAAATTGTGTGATATTTTTGGCATTCCTATGAATATTCTACCAGAAATTCGAAGTTCTTCTGAAATATATGCAGTTATTGTAATGGATTCACCGTTAGATGGAGTTCCTATTGCAGGTGTAAGAAAAATACTGTTCTAACAGAAACTACAAATATTCAATCATATATTATTTTTTGTTTTAGATTTTGGGAGATCAACAAGCAGCTCTAGTAGGTCAAATGTGCTTTAAATCTGGTCAAGCAAAAAGTACTTATGGTACAGGATGTTTTATTCTGTATAACACTGGACACTCTGTATGTATTATATTATTCATTTTTATAGCTAGATTATTTGAATGTATTTTTCTTCAAGATATTTAAATCAAAACATGGATTACTTACAACAGTTGCTTATAAATTTGGACCCAAAGGGAAACCCGTCTATGCTTTGGAAGGTTCGGTTGCTATAGCAGGTTGGTTTTTATACAATATTTGATAAAAATTCCTTAAAGCTTTGTTTAATGTTCCTTTAAGGTATAGCTGTTAAATGGTTGAGGGATAACCTGCAATTATTTAAAGATGTTTCACAAGTTGCTGAATTGGCACATTCTGTAGATTTCAATAGAGAGGCTGCTGGTGGAGAGGTTGTTTTTGTTCCAGCTTTTTCAGGTTTATATGCTCCATATTGGAGAAAAGATGCCAGAAGGTGAGTCGTCAAGTAATTATAGCCAATGAAGCTAACATGTTTTGCTTTTAGTGTAATTTGTGGACTTACTGAAGAAACAAAACCAGGCCATTTAATAAAAGCTACTCTTGAAGCTGTGTGTTTTCAAGTAAGAGCTGTATTAGAAGCTATGTCACTAGATTGTAGATACCCTTTACAAAAACTTTTAGTAGATGGAGGAATGACTGTAAATGATTATATGATGCAGATGCAAGCTGATTACTGTGGTATACCAGTTGGTCAGTATTCTTTTCCACAATTTTCAACTTAAAAATAGTTACTTGTCACTTTTCTTATCACTTCAATGTGATCAAAGAAAATATTGAATTAAACAATAAATATTGTGTTAACACAAATCTTATTACAGTTAGACCAACAATGGCCGAAACAACATCATTAGGAGCTGCCATAGCAGCTGGTATAGCTGAGGGAATAGAAGTATGGGAAATAGATAAAATTCTACCAGTACCATATGATTCTTATCTGCCTCAAATATCCGATAATTGTAAGTTGTCAACATCTATCTATTTGTTAAACACTCAATTGTGTACCATATTACTTCTCTTCCAGTGCGAGATATAAAATATGCCCAGTGGAAGAAGGGCATCGATAGATCATTGGGATGGACATCAACAGATTCTTCAAGAGAAAGTCTAAGTAAGTATAAGTTGAATCATCTGTCAAACTGTTAGTGCAATCATCTAATACAGCCTTTTGATCTCCCTTGGTAGAAGTTTCTCAGGAGTATCTTAGCTGTACTAGATATTTGTAATGGACCTTTCTTTAGTTTTGCGTATTTCTTCCATTGTTATGACATCACAAAAGGGTGTTTCAGCCCCTCTCTTAGCCAGTATCCACAACATGGTGACAATGCTGGTATTACTTAGCTCCTTGGAATTTTCTTGGAATTCCCATACCATTTTGGAATTAAACTGAACATTTTTGTCATTTTTAAACAGTTTTCAGTTTTATTATTTGCTTGGCCAACCCATAAGTAACAAAAAAAGTATCTTCACAAATTAAATATATTTTATTTTTGGCAGACCTGCCTAGAATGGTAGAATGGGACGATGTCAAAGCAGGTAAAACAATTAAATAGTTAGAGAATGTTTGCCAACTAACTCCATTAACTAAATTTAATTATTTACCACACTAGATTTTAATCAGCTTGATTTGTGAATTATTGTTATAATGTTTTGAATGCATTTTCCGTTTTTTTTATTAGAAGGAAAAATAGCGGCGGCTGTACCTGCAGGATTGTTTCTTGTTGGAGTAGCTGCTATTATAATAATTTCTGAAGTTTTTCAAAAAACCTCTACTTGAATCTGCAAAAGGAGCAAATGCATCAATCTGAAGATTTCAAGCAAAATTTCGGCAATATGTATTTTAGTTTTGGAATATTAGCAATAAGTTGGTTGCTTATCTTTAAAATGGCGCGTTTAGATAAATGTAAGTTGTTCAAACAGGTTATTCCTTTTGTGTACCTTTATGTTGTACTGTGATTTTTGTTGAACTTAACCTCATTTATAGCCAGTTTTTTTAGATAACTATTCATATATGTTGAAACTGTGATTATAGATATAGTAAATAAACGTTGAAAAAAAATGCAGATTTCAATGTTTATACTATGACTCGTATTATGATTGGTATTGAATATTTGGGAGTGGTTATAAAACTAAGATCTTATATAAAACTTTATTTACTTAAATAATTAAATCAATAATTTCTGTGTATCTCAATTAAATGCATAAAAGTAGGTTTAATTCCATAATATAAAATATATCAGTTTCTTATCCTCCATGTAAGGTAGATATAAAAAGTATCCTATCGTTTAGTTGTATTGCATAATTCACTGTATCCTGAAAATATGGAACAGTTAAACAGGAAACTTTGAATAAAAGTACAATTTTACCATTAGTTCCCAATCGATATCATTGATTAACACTAAAATTCCAGGCCGTCTGTAATATCAATTTATGTATGTATTATGTTGGTGCTCTTAATTTATTAGATTAATAATTTTATTTTTTGTTTTTGAACATTATTAACAACTTACACAGATTTATCCTGAAGAAACAACTCAGGTCTTTCTTGTAACATGTTATCTTTCATCCACATTAGTAAATCACCTAGCAACCCTGAAATGAAATAAAATAGATTTTTTTTTTAACTCTGATGTTACTACTTACAATTATTTTCTTGATCTGGCAAGTCTACGTTATAAGCCTTTTTGTTACCGAAAAGTAATTCCGCACCACCACTAAAAACAAACAAAATTCAAAAACTTTATTATTTAAAAGAAAGATCTGAAAAAAATTACCTAAACTCTATTGAAACCTTCATGTTATCATATACAAATAATTATAATAAAGTACTAGGATACTAGCTTAAAAATACTTGCAGTTAGTCATAACCTCAATTTTCAAATTCAATGACATACGTCTTCTTTTCTTCCTTTACTAGCTGATATCTGGGGGGATAACTTTCTCATTATTCAATTTCTCAGCTACAGAAATATATCAACGTATGAGAAAGATAAGTTCGTAATTCTATTAAAATCTACTACTTGAACAAAATTTGGGCGTTTTAATAAGCTATGTTGGCTATAATCCATTGTTTAAGATAAAAAATATAATAACCAAGCACCAATAAAGCACAACTTATGTTTTATATCCAGCTTCCATTCCAATCTGCAGTGCTAATCTTTTTTTCTCCATATGAGGCCTTTTTCATAGCAAGCTATACAGTTAATATCTTGTAGTCTCGGCTGAATGAAGAACACAGTTAAGACTACTTACTTCGTCACCAGACCAAAAGAGGGCTTGAATAACATGGTTTGAGATTTGTTCATAAAGTTTCCCATTTTATTTTATTATCTATGCTACAAGAAAATACATAACCCCATTTTGTTGTGTGTTAGTTCTACTCATAGATAGAGTAATAATTAATGTACTGTACATGTTTAATGATTGGCAGAATAAACTAAACAGACAATATTCTTGAAAATATATTTCAGTATAAATCACACAATCTTTATACATATTAACTAAAGGATTGTTTACATCAAAGATCTATCCAAGTTCCAATTAACTCTTCTATTTCAACTCTGGCCGCTTTTAACTGAGGGGTGTCATCTTCCGATGGATTGTACATGTTAGCACAATGGGCTGCTCCTGTTAAAATAGTATATTTCAACAAATTGGACAGTATATCAATATTTTGTAAAAACAAATAAGTGTGAAGAATTAATTCTCTTAGAAAATAAAAAACTCACCTTTGATTAAAATGGCTGGAGCTTGATTCGAAATCGTTTCAGTAATTCCCAAAACATGCCAAGGATCTAAGGAACCATGAACAAATACCACATTACTAACATCAATATCTAATCCACCATATAATGTATTAGTTCTATATATAGCGTGATCTAAGAATGTTTTATTGTACGAAGGACCGAAAATATCTTCGCACTGTTGAATTGAGTAGCTTATATCGAATCTATTTCCAAATATTTGTGGTTTATAGGATGAGGTTTGAAAATAACCAAATTCAGAGCAAGTCTGATAAATCCATTGGCGACCTGCAACAAAATAGTGTTTTTATCTAATTTTTTATTATTTAATGGAGGAAGTAGCGATTGTGTGCGAAAAATTACACCAACCTCCTTCAGAAGATTCAGAATCCCAGCTAGTATTCTTCAATTCGCTTATCATTTTATCATATTTGTAATCTAAACAAGTTTTATTGTTCGTTTCAAGTAATAAATCATTTACAGCTGCCAATCTAAGAATTTCCTGTCCAATAGATTCATCCACCATAATATCGCAAAGTCTATCAACAGTTAAATTTAATTTTTTTGTAGCTTCTCGATTGTCTTTGTTGTATTGAACTACTCCGGCGAAGTTATCCGCTAAATTCTGGAAAAAGGTCGAGATATCTAAAGGGTTGTGAATATTATTCTGAATATCATCGCACAATTTGAATGCAGTGTTGATATTTGCTTGACCAAGTGGATGCTCCAACAGAAGTTCTATTTGAGCTGTACCTTGTTTTACGGCAGACACACAATTTTCATTGCTGGCATCTAATGAATCGGCGACTACTTTGAAGTATTCTGAAAAAATAAAAGGAAATAAATATCATTTATTATAATCTGGAATGCAGGAAAAGGAAATGGCAGATGAAGTAGAAAAATAGGAAACCCTTTTGCAGTATCAGTGCCAATAAAATGATTGAAAAAATAGGCAAAACCGAAAAAAAACGAGCAGAACGGGTCATTGGTATGATCTAGTAGGTCCAAGACATGTTGAGGGAAACTAGCCAGGTGAGATTGAAATATTGCTTAAGCCAGAGTACTGTCAGAAAAGCTCCGGTATTGGCAGAATTTTCAATTCCGCCTGAATGAGTATGAAGAAGGGACCTAATTGACCCAGTGACTGTTGTTGACTCCAACAAAACATACATAGGGAATTATTATGATTTATCATAAAATACAATTGAACACTGTTTACACTACACTTTACACTATCTTACATTTATTTAAAGTTATAAAACTCTTTAAATTGTATCGCCGACGGTTACAGAACGAATCCAGAAATACCATGTATATTTCAAAAAACATTATTGTGGTTTCATTCCCAAAAAATAAGAGAAAAAATTTTAAATCAGGTCTGAAGAGTACTTGAACTTTGAATCCAGAAGTTATTTAAAAAATTTATTATCAATTGAATTAATAATTTCTATCAACAATTTGCCATTTATTTTTCACTTGCGCTAGATAAAATGTATGTAGCGCAACAAAGTAAATTTCTATGCAATAATCCAATTGAATTGAAATAAAATGATGATATGATAGATCACATCTTAGATAATTTAACAAGATAATACATTTTTACATTTACCAATGCCATTAAACTTGTCAATGATGATATCAGAAAATAAAGATTATTCTAATACTCACCCAAAAAATCTAACTGTGCTAAAAGTGGTCCACTAGCGGACATAGCCCCATGTACTAGATGGGGATATTTTTGCCGCAACCAGGCAGCCAAGCATCCTGGATAGGAACCACCAAAAACAATCCACTTAACATCTGGAGATAATTCATATTCGTGGTTCATGGCTTCTATAAAGAATGCCAAATCAGCTAAAGCTTGTTGACTGGTTAAGTATACCAAATTTTCTATACTTAAATCTCTGAAAATTTGAGAATAAAGTATACTTTTTCCCTCCAATATTAATCGATGATTATATCTTACTCTGTTGGATGACTTTGTCCGTAATATCTATGTTCTAATTGGAATAAAATTGGTCGATATTTCTCAGCATATTTAATCCATGATCCATTTGTCATCCAATAATCTGTTGCTGTTCCTTCTCCACCAATCGTCAAAAAAGCAAGATCATGTTTCTCATTTGAGAATTCATCATTTACAAAGTATCTCTAAAAAAATTGTGGTTATTATCATCAGAATTATTCTAGTCTAACAAAGTTAATACTTTTCATATAGTATAACAAACGAAAATAATCAGTAGTTCACTTACCTGCTGCCAGTCCCTCTCGTCATTGGGATTAAAATGATCTAAATTTTGGGTAAACCATTTTTCAAATTTGCTAGGTTTTGGTGGTTCTTTTTTGCTTCCTAATCTACCATTTCGGAAGTATTTATACCCGGATATTGGTGAATGAAAAATAGACAGTAGCACAAAAGTCAATAAAAGAGTTATAAGTGTCTTCATCGTGATAACTACTGAGAACTAATCTAGAACAAGTGCTTTTATTTCTATAGATAAGGATGAAAACGATTATTTTTAAATATATTCAAGTAGGTAAAAAGATAAGTTGACATACTGAATTTTGATTATATCTATATACTTATTATTTTAGGTTATATTTCACTTATTCAAAATAGAAAAAACGCTTCATGTAATTCTCATGATTCATTAATATTCATGTATATGACCTTTTTTATACTCAAAAAGGTCACTGGACTTACCGGTTTTTATTCCTAGACAATAAAGACCACTTGAAGTTCATTAATGGACTAAAATTATTAAAATATAAACTTATTTATCAACTTTTATTATCATATCCATTAACAATGATATGATTGTATGAAAAAGACAAGAGACGATTATTTCTTGGTATGTTTCTTGTATTACGAACTTTGTGAACCATACCGTAAGCATGGGCGTACCCAGCGAGGGTCAGATGTCTCCTTTGAAAGCGAATAAATTACCTAAGCATTATTAAATTTTGTTACCGAAATTTATTACAATTCTTGTAATAACTATTATAATAATAATCAAAATACTTATACGATCGATCGATCGAAATTATCGTACATCTTGCAACGCTTCACATTCATCTATCTAGACCACCCATAGATAAGAACCACCTAGCAACTGGTAGAGGAATCTAAAGGCGTTTTCGGAAACTTACTCGGGTTATCTTTTGTAAGTTCCTTGTGGCATTACTTATTCTTTTGGGAATCAAACCACAATAATGTTTTTTTATTTTTTATTTCGACGTTTCGGGTTGACACGATCCCTAACCTGCACGTTCGTTTACCTAACCCGAGTTGCCTACCTGTGTTCGAAAACTTCCGAGTTGTTGACTGGATGACTGACCCAGGTTCATTTTTCGTAACCCACCTCGAGAGGTAGGTCGGTAGAGACGCTATAGGCACCGCATGCGCATTACTGAAGGGTAATATAACATAACCTAATTCTTTTGGTGGTAACGAAATATATTGCTTTTATCAAACATAAACAAAAGGGGCTTTGCTACATTAACGGCGTTGGCATTTAATTTTTTTTTTCGAAGAGTTGTATGTTTGTTATGACGTTAGCTGTCAGATCAAAAACGAAACCTATTAGTTCGTAAACTACAGTTCCCGGGTAGGTGATCGGAGTGATTCATCACTTGACCTCTATGGATCGAGTTAGTGAGCCGGAGTGAGTTTCCGAAAACGCCTTAAGCCAGTCAGTTAGTGGGAATCAAGAGACGGAGAGATCTCTAGCGGGCTCTAGAAGAGTTACGTTGTTAAATCCTTGATAACAGGATAGACAAGAAATTGAACATGCCTCTGATGAATTACTTTGTAATATCACATGATGTCGTGGAGAAAGTCGAAGTTGAGTTAACAGTTTCACGAATTGTTCAAAAGTAAATACAAATAAGTAATCCGAAATACAAAACAACCCAGTTACAAATATAAAATCTAACCAAATAATTGTTTTTCCACAGGAGTATTGTGAACTGTCAATTGGTGGACATGCCCTATATTTATTATCTATGATGGAACCCACAGATAACCCACTTAGGACCAAGACCCAAAGCCTACACAGCACCCGACATCAAAGTCGAGTAACTACACATCTACACTTCGTTTAGTATCACGAAAAATGGTGTAAGGAACACTCACTGTCGATCAATCCCAGAAAGACTGAGATGGTCCTTTTCACCAGGAAAAGAAGTTTATCGGGTTTGAAACCTCGCGAAATCTTCAAAAGCAAACTAAACTTTTCGGAAGAGGTGAAATACCTTGGTATTACCCTCGACAGGAAACTAACATGGAACTCTCATCTACACAGCAGAGCAAAAAGAGCATATGTGGCATATGAGCAGTGTCGGAGGACGCACATGGGGTCTGTCGCCCCGTGTGATCACCTGGATCTACACTGCAATAATAAGACCCATGTTAACGTATGGAGCAATTGCATGGGGACCGAAGGTTCTACAAGCAACGGCCATCCAAAAATTATATCAAATACAGCGAATGGCTTGTTTGAACATCACAGGAGCCATGAGAACAACACCAACTGCAGCAATGGAACTAATTACTGGTCTGACCCCTCTGGACCTACACGTCAGGAGGTTGCGTTAATGGCGATGTAAACCCCTAAGTAGGAATGGGCCAATTGAGGTTGAGCCTATGGAGGGAAGCGCTCACTGCGCAATGCAATTGAACCCAGGTTTTTGTTTATCAAACCCTACAAAATTCAAATAAAACAGAACACAGAGCCAGATGCTGCAAATGCAATACGCATATATACAGATGGTTCAAAA
>CAJUYI010001090.1:0-38680 GCA_910591695.1 Galerucella pusilla | reverse complement strand
CTAACTGGTAATCGGTAGGATCGCGAGTCTTCATAACTGGCGCAGTCAGTAGGATCGCCAAGGTCTTTGTAACAGGCCAATGGTATCAGTAGGAGCACTGCTCTTTTCAAAAGAATATTGAGCGTGATTAAGAATAAAGAGGGAAACTATTGGATTTTCATAAAGCTTTCGAAAGCATTTACAGTACATCAAATAGTACTTTCCTGAACGTTTACCAAAGACTTTTCTACAGTTTTTGGAAATGTATTAGATCGATAATTTACTCCACCAATAATCTTTTGTTGGTAGAACCTTTTTTGATGTCAATCCTACTGACTGCGCCAGAAGTTTCCGTAAATTCAAAATTAAATGTATAGCGCGTTTTTTCTACTTACAGAAAACTCTTGAACAAACTTAAATAGGTTGATCTATATCGAACGTCCGAGCTGGACCGTACTTTCTCATTTGGGGTCTTTGACAACTATCCGCGTTTTTATTAATATTATTATCAAGCTCAACTTCACGTCGTTTCGAATTAGGTTTGTTATCAAAGGTAGGAAAATCTATAGGGTAAGTTCCGCCGAAAACTAGCGGTTTGAACACGACTTCTTTCTCTTTATCAGTGCTATTTTTAAACAAGCTATGTCTAAGGTTAGAAAACATGTATTTACTTCCTTTTTTCGACCAAGCGTCTACCGTATCGGTAATAATATCATGTTTGTATTTTTTTCTCCCGTATTTAGTAGCTTTAAAATCCGAGGTGAAATTTTCCGCGGATATCGACACTTTACTTTTGGGATCGAGATATTTTACGACGGTTTTGCAGTCGGGTATGTCAAGAGAATTATACTTCACCAATTTGCCCTTCTTTTCGTCGCATCTCATATCGAAAGTATTGTATTTGGTGTGTTTCGAATCATTTTTAATCGTAATTACTTTCGTATTGTCTTTATAACAAATTAACTGAGATTTTTCTTCGTCTCGATACGATACGTTTTTTTGTCGACGTCTACCGATGTAAGTTTCGACTTCCAAATCGGAACTGTCGTGAGACGAACTCCTCGCGTAACCGACGGACTCGACGCTACTTTGTTTCGAATCCGGATAACTTTTTTTGCCTTTTTTCAACTTTCTCAATTCGATGGCATCGTCGGGGGGTAGAAGACAGTTGTTAGATGCGACGGATGTTAGTCTTTTGCGCAACGAATTTGCCACTTGTATTGATAATGGTGTACTTACTTCAGGTACGTCTTTCTCTACCTCTGTCGGCTGCGTCCCACAGAAAAAAAAACCATCACAAAAGCAAATTAGATAAAAAATTATACAGCCAGCAGCATAGAGACGTAACTCAATGCAACTATGCTACAATTTATCACTGATGGAGTTCTTCTCGTTAACAAGAAACGTCGCAAAAATGCTTTTAGGTTATTTTAATTGACAGATGACAGACCAAGAGCTGGTGCAGTTATTTGGAACATGATCTGATCCTCTGATAACATTTTGAGAGGAAAACTTGCCACTCGGAAGTAAATGACCTTGAAAAACACGCTACTAGATCTTAGTCGAAAGAAGTCCACCTGTGGAGTGGATAATTGTAGCATAGTTGGATATTTAGTTATATTTTTTTTGAATTCGATTCAATAGCGGTAAAAAATGGATTTTGGAATGAAGCATTATTTAAAGAAGTTATTAAAATTGTTTCAGAGCAGTGTATAAGAATCAATAAACATGCGTGTTAAAAATATTGTTTTAGACATGCTAAAGTTGAATTTGTTGGCAATTTCAGGACATGAGAATACTTGTAGGGTGGCTGAAAATAGATTATCGAATTCCCACTTCTGCAAGTAATAATTTTAAATGTAAAATCCGTTGAAAGTAATTTGATTACTTTTCCATGCTTCCGTAAAACCTCAAGTGTGGAAAATGTATGTAAAAAGTGTAACTGCTTGGGTAATTCTATGAGAATTGTTTATTCAACATTTTACTTAGTTTTCCACCTTGACGATCATCGTAGTCCATTTCTACCATGTAATCGTATTGAAAATGACAAATAAATGCATTCATTAAAATTTTGAAGCGCCACATACATATATTCTTGTTAGTAAAAGCAGAGTTAAACAAAAAAATATTTAAAAATTTCATCTCATCAATAATTTCTTACCTCTTCCTGAGCATTAGCATTGTACAAAGTTTGCTGATCGGTATTTTCTTGGGTATACTGATTTAACTGGTCGTTCCATTGCGGTTGATTCGTCCAATAATTGTTTGGATCTTGATACTGATTTTGGGAAAAATCTATAACAATAATTTCAATTTCCGTGTATTCGAAAACAAACAAATTTGGCTAAATTTTCTCAGACCTATTAAATTTTGTTTTTCATCAATGTTTTTAAAAATAATCTAACACCCTGTATTTAACTAATATATCAACTATATATTATATGAAAAGAATCTTTATTTTTTGTAAAAGAATCCACAAAAACTAAAAGTACGGATTTATATCAATAAAAAAAAACTAATGGTACATTTGAACTACCAATACCGAAAATATCTCTATTATTTATATATTCACCAGTTTGTTGAGGTTGTTGTTGAAGTTGATTTTCTTGATAATCCTGAACGAGTTGTTGCTGTTGGTTCTGTTGCCAAGTCTGTTGTGGAATGAGGTTTGATTCGTATTCGTACTTTTGTTGATAGTCGGTTACGTTCTGCTCGTAAATAGGTTGACTTTGATCGGCTTCAAAGCCGGCGTTAGGATAATTCGGCAAAGTCGACATACTCTGATGAGAAATTAATCCAGCCTGAAATGATTGCATCAAATTAAAACTAGTATTAACTGTGAAATTAACGTAAATGTCACATAATTCAAGAAAGACATTGAATATAAAAGTGGAAAGAAGGTAATGCAAAAAAAAACTACTTTTAAGAGTCATTTTTCCAATATGGCGGCACGAGCCGCAAAAATACGAGGAGGAAAACTCAAAATTCGGAAAAAGCACATCAACATCTATAAAATTACCAGTTTTCAAAACTCCCGGAAAACTTCCCAGGTAACCACTATTTTTTGAACCAATTGACTGTATTAATAGTCATTTTAAAACTGGTTTGATCTTGGGGAGACGTCACCTGGTCTGGCATTATGTTGGCAGCTAAAATTGCATCAAAGCGAACTTCATCTGAATATTTTACTTTTGAGGCTAGATTGATTTATTACTAGAAAAAAGGAAGCCAGTATCTTCAAAAGCTAAACTAAGCAAATATTAATCCACGTAACAAAACTAGTTCCAATTTTTGCAGCCAATTTCGAGGTCAGGGAAGCAACTGTAATTTTCAAGGTCGTAGGCTACTTGATATCACCAAGAATAGTTGCGCGCCTATAGAAAAAAAAATAAAAATGGGGATTTAAGAAAACTGAAAAGGCTCATCAGTAGCCGATCCATGAAGTAAACAACCATTATCTAATATAAGATCTATAAAAGAGAAGACCTATGGATTCGCCAGATCCTAGCCAAGAACGGTTAAGCTTTTTTGAACTCTATTGAAGGCAGTTTGAAATAATACAATACAACGTGCAATGCAATACAAGACGCAAAATTTCTTGATCGGAAGCATACGCAGTTGAGACCAATCTGATTAGTTACTGCAGTTTGATGCAATTACAATAGAGTTCACGCATATTTCATATTTTGCTTAGATATTAATTTGTAGTAGTAAAGTTGATATCAAAAATAACTAATAATAGGGAATAAACCAGTTTCCATTGAAAATAAATAATAAAATTCAAATTTTAATGCACATTCCGACCACCACCCGAGGATTTCCTAACGCTACCGATTATACGTGTGATATCATACCATTTAAAAGACGTTGATTTACACTCTGGGACAATGCAATACTTGGAATACAAAGTTTCTTTCGGCTTTATCCAATTTAGTCCAGTAAATAATGGTATCAACCTTGAGAATAGGTCGGGCCGTTGTCATTTTTTTTAATTTGTAGGTATTGATGTGTACATTAACCTCTCAAAATCTCATATATGGCGGAATGACCGCAAGACCCTGAAAATCGCCCTGAAGAGCCCAAAAATCCATTTTCCCAACTATTTTGGTCCATATCTCCCAAAATATGGCGAGATTTCGGATTTGGACAGAAATGAAGATCAGATCAATGCCTACAAAAATGGTCCTTATGGTTTTTGTCGTCAATTTGGTGGTTTTCGAGATAACGGGCCACAAACGCGCGCCGTATTTTTTACATCTGACCTGGATCTCGGGAGGCGCTCTCAGCTCCTTAATTTCTGAGCGGATGGACAATTTTTCTAATTACTCGGGTAAAAATGCATATTTTTTTATGATTCAAAGTTCATTTGAAAGGAGAAATCTGCATCTATAATATCTTGTCACTGGTTTTTTTTTGGGCCCCCAGAATTTTGGGAATTCCCGCCAAAGCAAAATTTTGGTCGATATTTTGACCCCCCTATAAATCTAATTGTATTTTGTCTATAAAAAGTATATTGACCGAATCCTTCCGAATAATGGGACTTTGAAGGGTTTCGAAGACACTCCGGGGGATTACATAAACATTTTCTCGCGCATTCCAATAAACCACGTGTTTTCGTCAGGGCGGTTTTTCCGGATTTTCGGAGTTTTCCGAAATTTTATGGAAAATCCCGGAATTTAGGGATAATGGATCCTTTTATCGGGTTCTGATACACCTCATTCGAAAGCTTATGTTCTCCCCTTGTGAACGGTCCTTTTTTTTCATTTCAACTCTTTCAGTTTTCCGGAAAATCTAGAGAATCTCTGCCCCCCTGAAAATCCAAGTTTTTTTTTCATGATTAAAATGGGCTGTACCACGCTATGTTCATGTTAGAGAGCAGGACTGAAGTGCTCGATTATTTGTGGTTCATGTCATTCAGGCCCGTGTTCTAATTACAAGGATGAGGATGAAGATGTGATTGTATCAGCTGATCAAGCAGAGGGAGGGGCAGAAATTGGTGGAGGTGAAGATAGAGAGCTAGAGGAGCAAGAGGAAGAAACAGAAGGCATGGATGGAGAGGGGGTTGATGATGTCAGCCAGCAACATCCATCTGAGATAAATGTGTTGGAATGGTGATGGATAGATGTCTAATTGTACATGTATGTTCCAATTCTCATATACTTTCAAAAATAAATCTTATTTTTCAAAAACTTTTTTGCCGAATTATTGGAAATGACTTGCCAAAAATTGGCAGACCTCTAGGCTACATTGCCGAAGACCTAAGAGCTCCAAGGATCAGGCCGAGAGTACAAAACAGCGTTCTCAACTCCAAAAATTTTCAGGAAACAGATAGTTATTGGGGCCACCTTCATTGCCGGGATAATTACGTGAGGAGGGAGAAAACTAGTAGCGCCATCTACGATTGACCCTCGAAGTTCAAAAAATCAAGATACGTGTATATCCAGTCCCCTTGGCTCACACATTGGCTGAGAAAATGCCGAATTTTTATTTTCCAAGCATGATAATTTTCGCGACCCCTTTTTTGCAATAAATATTGGGTTAGCGAAAAAAACCATGGGGACCATTTTTGTAGGTATTGAACTGCTCGTCATTTCTATCAAAACCGCAAATCTACAAGTGCCATATTTTGGAAGATATCGGCCAAAAACGTTTTAGGGCTCCGAGGGCCATTTTCCGGGCCTTGTGGGCATTTCTCCATATATGAGATTTTGAGAGGTGAATGTAGCCATCAATACCTGCAAATTAAAAAAAAATGGCATCGGCCCGACCTATTTTCAAGGTTTGGCCTTGTTCTGGACTACCGTTACTGGACTAAATTTGAAGCTTTCAGAAACAAAGAAGTTCACAAAAACTCAAAGCGTGATACACGAATAAGAACGTAAACAAATGGAGTGACGTCAACGGATGGGGCAGCCATCTTTATGACGTAAAGCGCGGTTTGGCGGACTTTCAAATTTTATGATTTTTAAAGTCGTTTTAAAAGTAAAGTTTATATTTTTTGAAAAAATAGACATGCAAGGAGACCTGATAAAGAGTCAATTCCCACCAATAGCAGAATTTATGCTTGTACTCTATTATATCGGTTTGGTGCCATTGCTATTACATGCAAGACGCAATTCTAAGGAGAAATCTAGTTTCTTTGTATTACCAAACAACTATTGTATGGATGGTCCCAAGGAAAACCGCATGTAAATAAAGACCACGCGTGATCTATTCTAAGTCGGCTGCGTATTGAACGACTCGCAATGCAATGTTAGCGGTAGGGGAACAGAACATTCCCTGTTCAACATTATCCACTCGCCTAGGTCATTCAATATGCACGAGATTTCAGTTTCGATTGTCGATACTTGTTTTGTAATTTGATACTCGATAGTGAATCACTCAGTTGTCGCTAACAACTAAAGTTTAAATAATAATAAACTATATATATTATGCATCTATAATAAATTTTTCAAGGTTATTATACACTTTTTTCTTTTTACTATTTGATGTATATCAAACTCTTTAGAGCTGTGTTGTGTTTGTGACCTGCTTGATGCTACGACGTATATGTCAAAGTAAGACGATTAGTTATGTCACGTCATTGCTGTATTTATTTTACTCTCGTAATATGTACAATTTTTATGTTTATTAAATTGGAATGAATAATGCAAAACACGGGAGACAACAGTATCGAATCGTCATCTCGCGCCTATTGGACAACAAGGTGAAGGGGAAGTAATAGATACATCGGAGATAGACTTGTATACACCTGATTCAGGAGAGGAGCCTGATTCGAGTAAAAATGAATCGTCTGAAACGTTTATGACTCCTCTGAATTCGCCGTTCCATTCAGACACTTCTCCCAGCTCACCGCATCAGGAAGAAGCTCCGATAGCACCGGTTTAGACCAAGCCTCGTAGTTCATCATCGCCTGTCACAGAAGCTAATGCTCATGTTGTCCAAGCTCCGAGGAGATCTGGCGGGACGAGGAATCCACCCCGCTACCTCAAAGACTATAGTGTGGGAGAATGATGTATATCAAACTCTTTAGAGCTGTGTTGTGTTTGTGACCTGCTTGATGCTATGACGTATATGTCAAAGTAAGACGATTAGTTATGTCACGTCATTGCTGTATTTATTTTACTCTCGTAATATGTACAATTTTTATGTTTATTAAAACCTAAGTTTCAGAGGTTTTGCATTATTCATTTCACTATTGGTTGGGTTGACAGCACTGTTGTGATGAGACTAGAGACTTTTTTTCACATATACTTACATGAAAATCGTTTTGAACGGCTTTGAGATCCCTCAACCAAGAATTATCAGGTCTATTCGCTTCTAATAAGCCGCCGAATTCGGATTCATCTTCGACTTCGCCGACAAGATCGTAAAATTTCAATCTGTCAGCTAAATTGTAAACGTTATCGATGAACGAAGCATTTACAAGAGAAGGATTCGCCACAATGAACGAAGATATCTTCTCTAAATAAGCTAAGGATTTTTCTACTAGTCCTCGATCGACTAGACGTGTTGCTAGAAGAAATTTGTACACCTGGAAAATGAAATCATTTTTTTATAAATCAATTTTTTCGAAATATTTTCATTTTTAAGTTACCTGGAAGTGTGGTATTATGAAATCCGGATCGTTTAAGCTACAAGCAAATTCGTATATTTCCGTCATGTGTATGGTTTCATTTGTTATGAAGTTGGGATAAGGTTTGGAATGGTCGGCACCTAATAGGACCAATCGCGTTTCGGGATTGTCGAATTTTCCAAAACCAACCTGTAAATATAAACATTCAGTTGGTGTATTTATATACAGAGTGATTAAAAAACATTTTTTCATGTTTTGACTTACTTCTGCCATCAAATAACAAAACTGTGCGGCATACAAATTTCCTCTATTTCTTAAAGTATCTCCCAAAGTTGTGATTGCTTTGCAATTGAGTTCGGGACGTTGAGACGAATTCGAAAGAATCATTGCCAAATGGGGACGCCAATCTCCCCATTTTTCATCAGAAACACACTGAAAAAAAGTATTTACATATAAATTACCCGCGTTTAGAAAATCAAAAAGAAAACTTACAGTTACAGCTGCTGGCATTTTCCCAGAAAGTAATTGGTACAGAGTTTGTAGAGGATCGTTCATTGTTAATCCGTTTGCGAATCTCATCATTACATTTGCGTATGTTCTTTTGTCTAATTTACTGGCTAGGAATAGAGCATGACCCCATAAGCTGTTTTTCATCGCCCATTCTGTAAAAGTAATTTCCTAAATACCGAAAATCTAATGAAAACTGCCTCAATATCCACAACTTCCATCTCTTATTTGTTTGAAATTGAAAAAAACTACGCATTTGCCTTGAACTGATGATGGTGCAACTATTCCGAAATTGGTGCAACTATAAGTTGAAATATTTTTATTTTATCATGATTAAAAGTCTTCCCATTGCCCGCTGTTGCAACTGTCAACTCAATAGAATTAGATCAGTGGCGGCTCCTCGAAGGAGCACCAGAAATATTTTGTTGATTATCCTTCATTCTATTTCCCGTATATCTAAAATTTTTCAATTTCACAATTAATTCCCCGTTTTCACTACTTATTTTAGAACCTGACAACAGTGCCCTGAGGCTAGATTTCACAAACATCTCTCTCGAAACACAGTTGCCCTTTTTTTTACCAGTTCAATTGCTAATATCGTAAAAAATAGGGGAAATGGCAACACTATCAGGAGGCTAGCTTCTCGCGGTGGCGATAATATACGAACAACTACGGAAAACAGAATACGAATTAAAACTTAACTGCGAAATACAATAGGCCAAAATCGTTATTTAATATCTATTGAAGAAGATTTAGTAAAACGCTTAAAACAAAATTATGTTTTTTATTATACTGGGTGTCTCATTATATTCTGACTGTTTTCAAGAGCTTATATCTTCGAAACAGTTCTATATAATAAGATGCGGTTTCCACAGTTAGGTTTATAATTACCATAAGTTTTGTTCTGACACATTTATATAAATGGCGTAATACCGGTTTACCCGCTAGAAATGTGGCGTATATTCAGAATACAGTAGATGTAGTTTTTCAAATGGGACACCCTGTATATTTAGCAATTTCTTGAAAGACGCATATTTTTACTTTTTATTGGTACCTTAAAGTTTAAAATCAGTGCACAGAAAGCGAAGTTAGATAACTTTAACTGGGATACTGTAATGATTCAGATACCTTAATAAATAATAATCAAGGAGGCGTTAATATGTCACATCACAAAAATATTGTGATCATTGACAGAACGTCACATTTTGCTAGAACCAGTTAGAACAAGATGGTATTTTGAACCAAAATGTTTACTTTCAACAAGACGGGGCTCCACCTCATTATCCCAACATAGCAATAGAATCTGTTAACCAACATTTTGAAAATAATTGGATTGGTAGGACTGGTCCAATAGAATGGCCTCCAAATTCCCCAGACCTGACTGTTCCAGATTTTTTTGTATGGGGATTTGTGAAAGATAGAGTTTACAACCCGATGCCTGCTACTATTGAGGAATAAAAAAATAACATACGGCAGGTAATGGAAAATATTCCTCTTGAAATGCTGACAGCAGCATTTGACAACTTGGTTCGATTCCACAAATGTATAGACCAAGAAGGAAGATACATCGAACATTTGTTTTAGAGTGCCCTAAAACATGTTTCTATTTGTTTTTTACAGTTCACTTTAGCTAATAAAGTTCCAACTTATATCTAAATCATTACAGTATCCTAGTTATAAAGTTATCTAACTTCGCTTTCTGTGCACCGATTACAAACTTTAAAGTACCGTTATAAAGTAAAAATACGCGTCTTTTAATAAATTGCTAAATATACAGGGTGTTCCATTTAAAAAATTACATCTACTGTATTCTGAAAATACGCCACTTTTTTAGCGGGTAAACCGGAACTAGGCCATTTATATAAATGTGTCACAACAAAACTCACGGTAATTTTAAACCTAACTGTGGAAACCCCATCTTATTATCCAGAACCGTTTCGAAGATATAAGCTCTTAAAAACAGTCAGAATATAATGAGAGAGTATATGAAAAATTCCAAAAAAATTATGGATTCAAAAATAATAAAAAACAAAATACGAACAAAAAAAATTTTTGGCAAGAGAAACTCTATACCTCCACGTTGGTTCTTGCTGGGCAACAATTAATTTTGTCACTGTAGTAGTTGGTACGTTTGCTGCGCGAAGGTTAAATTAATTTTCTGAATAGAGAATATTTTTACAAACATGTTTTATGTCCAGCCTCCTCTCTTAAAAAGTTCACGCGCCGCCACTGAATTAGATTACGAATTAATGCTTCGTTGACCCCTTTTAAAAATTTTGTCGTACGTCTATGAAACGCAGTGACAGTTAGACAGTGATGTAAAATCAATCCGTAAATTTTGTCCCTATCCAAAAAGCTTCCAAAGCGGCTGAATAAATTATCATTCAAAAGCGTAATCTTTAGTTCTGTGGATCACGGTGACAGATGACAGTTACGTGGTGACGGTCACCAGCCCATACGCGGCTGAGAAGCAAAAATGCACGATTATCATTAATTATTGTGTATAGATTTTACCTAGTGCTTCCTGTACGGATCCATACAACAAAAACTCCCTAAATTTATTAGTAACTTCCTCTTCTTTCATAACAGATACTAAACTACCAGTCATTTCGGACTTAATATGATTACTAGCTTCAGACGATGGGTTATCTTCTTTATTGTTACTACTTATACTAGATATAACAGAAGAAGGACGAGGAGGAGGTATTTCCCTTTTATTTTTCAATAAAAGTTCAGCGATATCAGCACCAACCACCATCTGAAAAAAACAACAAATAACTCCGCGTCCGAGTATAATAAACGTTTTAAACTCACCCCGTTTTGCCTAATTAATAATATTAATAGCTCCCACATTAAAATATAACTCTCGACGTCATCGATTCTTTGACCAATAATAGCGTTTTTAATTTTATTCTCGCAATATTCGATTATCGTCTTCTTGTGTGTAATTCCTTTGACTAAAGGTCCAGGGAATTGATTCATTTCTTTGAATTCATCGTCGTTTATCAAAAACGAATTAGTATTACAAATTTCAACGGTGGCAGATTGTCCGTCCATGGGATAGTGCGGAAGGATTCGCAGCAATTTACCAGAACTGATCGAAGCTTTGATGTGTGCCGTTGCGAATTTAGCGGGTGTTAAACGTTGAGAGGCTAAAGTAGCATCCTCGAGATTCAGAGATGAATCTGTTTGATCGAAAGGACGAGAGTAGCTATAAAATCAAAAAATGTATTAAAAAATTGTTTGATTTCGAGATGTTTTATAGAATAAGTTGTTATTTATATTTCAGGAATTGGTACACCATTTTGTACCGATTTAGACCAAATAGATTTTTATCGCCTACAGAAGTTGTTTATTGTATTCAAAATAAGTTTTATAGTACTTCAAAGGGTTAAAGTTTAACCTCTTTGATGGATGCCCCAGATGTATCTGACCCATCTCAGAAGCTAAAAGGACTGCCTGCAGCATCTTTATAAAATGTGAGAAGAACTGTAAAGAATAGAGAGTTTTGTGAGGAAACTCCAACTTTCTATCTCCTCTGAGATCGATGCTATTTGCATTTGAGATGGATCGGAAATTCTGGGTTATTAAAAAAAAAGACATAAGTAATTTTCGATTATAAACAACTGTTTTTCTTTTTCTCCACTGTCGAAATACAAATAACAACTGATATAATATACAGTACGATTAAATATTTCCATGCAAATTGTTTTGAAAATCATATTAAGCAAATTTTCAAATGACAGTTTTGAAAACCAGAAAGAAGAAAAAACCATAACCAACAAAAGCAGCGTGCGATTGCTTGAATTTTATGTAAGCAATGTCGAGTTATTAAGTTATTAAGTGTATTTTTTCGTCTCTCCAGTTTCTATGTATTCGATTTCAATTCGAGATTTAAATAAAGAAAAAGCAAATGAAGCAAGCAACTGAAAATGGATTCAAAACGATATTTTCAATGATAATCTCAAAAAATGTTACTATTTCTACAACATAACAAGAAAGATCAAAACTTCTTAAAAGCTTTCAACAAATTATAACTTCATTGATGGATAAATTATGCTAAGCTGAATGACGAAAATTTGTTCAAGCTTTGCAAAGAATAGCATTTTGCTATCTTTAGCTACTCTAGATATAAACCTCATAGAAACCTCATGAAAGAAATATATATATACAGTCTTTTAAAAGCGTTTCTTTACCGATTTTATTCATATACTTCCAATAGATGGCAGCATCGAACTTCTCGAATCACTATAATTTTTCAAATTTTAACATTTTAGCGCTAGTAAGACTATCAGACGTTAAATTGTTAATGATCTAATATTTATATACATACCAACTAAATATGATTCAATTTTCCAATATTACATATTCATTTATAGATTTCATTCGAAGTTTTTGACAGAAAATCCTTTCGTTGATTTTTATCTTTTTTAGCCGATTTACCTTGAACATTCTAAACGAAAATAAGCAAATTCAAGAATTGCATTTACATCATAACATAATTTTAAATATAATTGACAAAAGAGTAGAAAATTTTGCCCCAAAGTTTAAGGGGGCAAAATGAAGCATATTGTATACCAACTATGTTAATGGTATTTCTGGAAATGAACAAGCTGATGAACTCGCAAAAAGAGGTTCAGCAACAGCATATGTTGGACCAGAACCAGCTCTTGGGACCACAAATAAGGTAGTCCGAGCGCAAATACAAAAATGGGTACAAAGCCAACATAGAATTCATTGGAGGAACACTCCGAAACAGGTACACAGCAAAACCTTCATAGGTGACACATGTGCAAAACGGGCCAAAGAACTACTGAATATCAGCAGGAACAAGCTAAGAATTATTACAGGTTATCTAACGGGTCATACCCCGTTAAAAGATCACCTGCATAAAATAGGGTTATATAACGGGGACCTCAGCTGCAGACTATGTGGCATGGAGATCGAGACCGTGACCCATATCTTGTCTGACTGTGAGGCACTGCACTCGAGGAGACGGGCAATCTTCGGAGAGGCCAATGTGCCACCTGAAGTATATGGCACACATCCAATGGACCTATACCGCCTACTCGAAGGTACGGGGATAACTGGATGGGTGGACTAAATATGGGAGCAGAGTACAATAAGCCAATAGGCTGCAGTGCTCCCGGCATCTGAACGGCTCCCAAAATGAAAAAAAAAAATACCAACTATGTGAAAATCACAGCAAAATGTGGAAAAATTTAAAATAAAACTAAGATCCAAGTAAAAAAAATTTCGTCCCCAGCGAGTAAAAAGACAATTGACTGAGATTAGGGGTAGAGATAAATAACATTGGTCGCGTTCATCCCAACAAAGTTGATCAGGTAGCGATTTATGGGGTAATTCTGCTGAACGTGCTAATAAAACCATCGACATAATATGTCAAATATCAATGAATACATACAACAATAACTTAATATATACGACATAGGTATGTATTACTTCTAACCATTGAAAAATGGGATTTAATTACAATGAATTGAACTCCCCACTTTGGAGCATACTATGAAGAGTTGAATTTCCTGACAAACTATACAATTTATTAATGAAATAATAAGCCACCTCCAGCTGTTCACTCATTTTTACTAAAATACAAACTAAAATATCTCCAATCAAAGATATTTTTCCAACATATGTCATAAATGACAGTTAATGCATCATCAATCGGTAGTGTGTTTTAATTCTGATTGAAAAAATGGCGACTGATTCCACAGCGCTCAATCTGATCAGTTAACAAAACACGCACTGAGCTAATCAGTTCCAAAATGGTGTGGGAATGCCTAGATAAACTCAATGAACTAGGCGAGAACAATATAGTCACTATGAATTCCAGGACCCACTGGAATAGAAGGAAATGAAATAGCAGATGAACTAGCAAAGAGGGGGACTGAAATACCTTTCTGGGGGCCTGAACCCTTTTGCGGAATCAGCCCCAATGTAATATTGGAAGAAATAAGTAAAGCCGAGAAAAAGAGAAGATCTGACCATTGGAAGGATCTAGTAGGGCTTATACAATCAAAGACTCTTCTGGGCGACTAAAACCTGTTGAAATGAATGCTTGAGTCAAAGTAAAACTGCGCTAAGAGTTTTAACAGGGATCCTAACGGGACATTCTCGCCTGAATGGGCACCTGAAAAAGCTCAAAATAGTGGAGGGAGAAGAATGCAGATTTTGTGGAATGGAAGAAGAAACCTCCATCCACATACTTTCCAACTGCACAGCACTCCAGAATCCTAGAGCTCAGCACCTAGGAGATTATTGGATAGAAGAGGAACATTTACCTAAGTTGAAGCCTGCGGATATCCTAAAATTCCTCGGGGAAATAGGACTAAAGGAGCTACTAGCTACTGGGACTCCCCTCAGAAACTAAGTAGAAGTAAGGGGGCACAATAGATCTTTTAGGTCTCAGTCACCCCAAAATACATACATACATAATATCTAGTAAAGAAATTTGAGATTGTTGTAAGAGACAATTATATGCAAATTTAATTTAAAACCTAAAACCAAAGTTTTAAAAATTTAACTTCAAGAGATCATCCATTACTCAAATGTGGTTGAAATCCAAACTAAGGGTAAATGAAACTCAAAGTCCAAACCACAACTTTAATATTGATATTGTCCTCCAAAAGAACAAACCATATAGCTTAGCAATTAGTTTCGGTAAAATTTACCATCATCAGGCTATAAAAAAGGTTACAATTATCAGAAGATCAAATTGAATTAAAGTTAAATTGAGACAAAATTATATTATGTTGTAGAGATGATATGAATTCTTAGATATTAAACAAAGCTTACATAAAAATTAAATATTGACTAAAGTTATGTTATATTAAATTACAATTTAGTTACCTTATGAAACATTTACTACTGGTGCAAAACCAATCAATTTCCCATCATCATCATTGCTGTAGGTATTTAAATGGTTCGGAAAAGAAAAAGAAAAGGAGAAAACTTATGCTAAAATATCCATGGCCATGGAAACTTAATTAAAAGAAATATTAAGGAATAAGGAATTTGTCTTATAATTTTCACATGAAAAAAAAAAACGTCTTTTAGTACATGTGCTCCAGTTGGGAGAAGTGATATTGGTTTTCTAAATTTCCGATAATTTGAACTTTCCATCTTTCCAATGGATTTATTGTTGAGAATTTTCAACAATGTTCATAATAGTATTCATTTGTATGAATACATTATTATTAATTTTTGTGGCTAAGAAGAAATACTATGATTTTGTCATCTATGTAGTCCCTCATTATTTTGAAACTACAATTTCTTATTATATTTTCACATTTTCCCTTTTGGTTTTTTCAGATGTAAATTTAAAACATCTATTCTTCTGTTGCTAAAACTATATCTGTCTTATTAATAAAAATTTCTTACTCCGCCCTTACTCCTAGATTAGTCAGAGACTAGTTACTCTGAGACTAGCGTAGGTTTAAAGAAGTGATACAATTGCTATTAATAAACACCGACTAAGGAGGTAATAGTTACTCTTTCCTTATTACTGGGTTTTGACATGACTTAAGGAAGATTCACAGTTGTATGGTAGGAATTGACCAATAACGTGACGTTCTGGTGACATCTGTTCTGTTTTTTATTGTGACATGTGTCAGTGCTCTGTTCATTCATTTCAAAAATAGTTATCTCATAATTATCTCTCAGTCTGTATTTTGTGTTTAAAGTAGTATTTCCGAATTTTCTTCACGTTTTTTATTGTTAATACCTATTTATATATATATATATATTTAGTAGGAGTTCTGTTGAAAAACTCACTCTTACTCAAATTGAAGGAATCAAAAAAAGGCGTGCTGAGGAGAAACTCCAGATTACTATACAACGCAGAGAACATGAAAAATTTTTGCAACAAAAAGAAAAGGAAAAATTAAATAAAAACTGATCAAAAATTTTATTTTTAATATTATAGCTTTCAATTCCTCTTCTAACAATGTTTTTAAGGGATTAGCCCGAATTTTATAACATTTAATTTTTCTGATCAGACGAATATTTTCTGCTTCTTCCAATTCTTCCATCTTTCTCAAATCTTCCAAATAATAATCCCTTTCTTCCATCGCAAAATAATTACTACTCACTGAACCAAAGCAAATACTTAATAAATATACATGATTGATAAAAATAAACTGAATAATAAAACGAACTGATAATGCAAAAACGACAAACTAAATTTCGAATTAGGATATGACATTTATAATACCACAATTGACAGTTCAACAAAACTAAGGTTATATTTATTCGAAGGTTATTCCGAGCTTAAACTACCTATTTCCATGGATTAAAATTATTACCAAAGTTAGTCCCAGACTAACCTCGGAGTAGCCTATTCCTTGTCTAATATGAGTTTATTAATAGCGTATCTGTCAAATTGATGGTTTAAGCATGGAATAAAGTTAGTCTCAGGTTACTCCGTGTTTATTAATAAGACCGTTAAAGTTTAGTCAACTTTGTAGTACCTCGAAAAATTTTTCGAAACTATAATTCCTTAAATTTCTTCCAAAACGTCCATTTGTTTTTTCATGTGAGAATTATAAGACAAATTCCTTATTCCTTAATATTTCTTTTAATTAAGTTTCTAAGTATTCTTCTGTTGCTAAAACTATATAAGTTTAGTCAACTTTGTAGTACCTCGAAAAAATTTTCGAAACTATAATTCCTTAAATTTCTTCCAAAACGTCCATTTGTTTTTTCATGTGAAAATTATAAGACAAATTCCTTATTCCTTAATATTTCTTTTAATTAAGTTTCTATGGCCATGGATATTTTAGCATAAGTTTTCTCCTTTTCTTTTTCTTTTCCGAACCATTTAAATACCTACAGCAATGATGATGATGGGAAATTGATTGGTTTTGCACCAGTAGTAAATGTTTCATAAGGTAACTAAATTGTAATTTAATATAATATAACTTTAGTCAATATTTAATTTTTATGTGAGCTTTGTTTAATATCTAAGAATTCATATCATCTCAACAACATAATATAATTTTGTCTCAATTTAACTTTAATTCAATTTGATCTTCTGATAATTGTAACCTTTTTTATAGCCTGATGATGGTAAATTTTACCGAAACTAGTTGCTAAGCTATATGGTTTGTTCTTTTGGAGGACAATATCAATATTAAAGTTGTGGTTTGGACTTTGAGTTTCATTTACCCTTAGTTTTAAAAATTTGCTGTAAATAGGATTTTCTGTCAAACCATCTATAAAAGAGATCGATTGATATGAGGAGGCTCACCTAGAAGCGTCTAAAGCGTATTGGGCACCCGAAACGCTATGAGTATGCATATCCCTGTAGTAGCCTCCTAATTGCGACGCGCTCATCTGACTGTAAAAGCTCTGCCTTGTATACCTAAACAAGTGAACAAAGCACACCTAGATGATAAAAACATGATGATGTCAATGATGCCTTTATTTTTTTTTCATTCTGACTAAAGGAATATGGTAAATTGGTGATGATAAGTTATGATCGACCTGTGTGTAGGTGAAATGTGCGGAAAAGTGCATTTCGTAGGATGTTCCAATACCGTGTTTTTTAGATTTAACCGTGGGTTGAACCAAATTCCGTTTCAACGTAACAAAATTCGTAGACTAAGAGCTAGTTACTTTTTAGTTCTAGCTTGTAGGTTTTCCTTATTGTTATGATAAGCCACAAGTTTCTAGGACGTTCAGGACCTGTCAAAATTTCAACAAGTCGTTTTGAATATCTGGTGGTCTGTAGAGTCTGTTTTAAGAAATATCATACATCTCTGTCTATTAAATCTCGTTTATTTTACTCTAGTGATATGTAGAAATGCGAAAAGAAAATTTGTGAATACAGGAAGTATTTTTTTTGTTAATTACTGCTTAGAGTTAATCTAATCCCATTTGGAAAATGATTCAGGGTATTCTGACCCACCAAAAACAAAATTATGAAGTTAAAATCGTTAGCCAAGCTGGAAGAATTCAAGTAAAATTAGGTAGACATGGATTGGAATCTATGGAATCCTCATAAATGGTTAGTTTGACATCTACAAAATTTCCAGATATTTTTTTGTAAAAACGGAATTTGGTTCAGAAAAATAATGTATGGAATTCTCAATATTAATATGGATGTTTGAAAGTTAAAAATAAAAAAACGAGCAGCAGGTTTTCAAACCAATAAATAAGCTGACAATCATCTGTTTTTCAAAAAAATAAGCAACAAACCTTTTCTATTAAGCATATATCATTTAAAAGTATGACATTTGCTCAATTTATATTGAAACATGAAGATACATTGAAAGTATCAAGTGTACGCTAAGAAGTTGAAGTTTTATATATCTTCAATGTTTCTGTACTTTTCGCTCGCGCATTATGCAAATTTATCTTAAAACTAAAGCAAATACGAAACGCCGCACCAAACTAATATTCATCGCACTCTTGATTTTATTAGTAAACTTAATAGTTATGTAATCTTCATTGTAATAGATTTTTACGTAATTAGTTATGAAAAGAGCGATATTGTTCAACAAGCGTAATATTTGCCAAAACGAGCGCCAGCGAGTTCTGCAAATTACGCGTGTTGAACAATGTCGCTCTCTTCATAACGTGTTTACGTACAACATTTTATCTAATTTCACGCTTTCATAATATTCAATAAAATCTTCAATTACAATGATAATATTGAAGTGGAATCAAATGGTGTTAGAAGTATTGTTACTATGATGTATTCACCCGGAAAATTGACTTACTTTAAATAACTGTGTCCTGAATAATGTTTTCAATGTTTATAAATCTCAAAATACTATTGAATTAAAATAATGGGTTAATTGTACAGTTTAAATAATGAAATAATTGTCAGTTTTGACAGTACCTACCTAATTAATAAATTATTCTTTGAAACTCATGTGGTATCTCTATGTTGAAACATAAACAGTTACGTAAAGTTTTTACATAACTACTTTTCATAACTGATATAATATATCATATTATGAAGGTTATGAAAAATGTGACGTTACCTAACGTCAAGGAGTGACGTAAACTGTCACATTTGATAGCGGAGTTAGATAAAGAAATGTTATTAATAAGTTGGTATCGAAAGGTGACATTTGAACTACTAAATCGACTGAGAGAAAGGAATAGGCGGGGTTAAATTACACTAAGTAGAATAGACGAATTTCAAAACTGTACAGATTGTGTCATTGTTGAACTGGTGAAAATATGTTACATGTGAACTACTCAATGTCATAATGGAATAAACTAGGTTGAAGGATGCCAAATGAGTCAGAAAAATTCAAAAACTGTACAGACTGATGTCATTTTTGAGTTGAAAAGAAAATGTTACATTTGAACTACTGCATCAATTGAGAGAAAATAATTGTAGTTGACAAAAATTCATAGAGATACCACAAATAGAGGCAACAAGCCAACTTCGAACCCGTCAGCATATAAGAGAGATAGAAAATATGAGGTTTATGCTGTCTCTCTCTCTAATAGCGTGTATGCTATACAGGGTGATTCATTAAGAATGTCCAATGTCTGAACTGTAGATTCTAGACCTCAAAATATGATGATTCTGCTAAACATGCCTTATGCAAATATTGCTAGTTTCCGAGATACGGGGTGTTCAAAGATTAAATTTTTTATTTTACGAAAGCGGATCATAAAGTGTATTGAAGTAAATGGTGGGCATTTTGAGCATTTGCTTTGAAGTTTTTTATTTTTGTTCACAAATTTGTTATTGTTACATATTTAAGGAATAATAAAATTTTTTATGAAAAAATTAAAATTTATTGAACTTTTTAGAAGCAAAGAACTAGATAATCGATTGAGTTACACGAATCAAAGAAGAGTAACTTTTTTTTGTAGAATTTAAAGTTTTTTAATATTTTTTTTATTATTTCAGTTGTAACTTTAGCCCAAAAAAAGTTTACTTTGATTTAATTAACACAAACAAGTGTAACTAGCGCCCTCTATTAGCAATGTTAAATTAGAGTGCAAATTATGATTCCTCAGGCCAAAAAACGTAAAATTGCCAATTTTCAAAAATAAATTGTGAAAACATAAAAAACGATTGCGAAAATCAAAATTTAAACTTTGATCACCCCGTATCTCGGAAACTAGCAATATTTGCATAAGGCATGTTGAGCAGAATCATCATATTTTGAGGTCTAGAATCTACAGTTCAGAGATTGGACATTCTTAATGAATCACCCTGTATATACACAAACAAGGACAGAAAAACCTTTGATCGTCTATCTCTTTCTCTCTTACTGGAGTTCCGACGTACATTTCCACTTACAGAGCGCCCTATGGCTTGTTGCCTCTGTATGCAGTATCTCTATGCAAAAACCACCTCAAACCATTCTAATAATAAAAAAGTTCATAATCTATTACGTTTACTAATAACTTTACAAAACACACAACAAAAAAACCACTCCACATACACAAAATTTAAAATAAAATTTTAGGAAATTTTTTCTAAATAAAACTCTTACCTATCCTTCACTAGTTCATCGTTAGCGGAACTTCTTCCCGAATGAACCGAAGCTCTGTCTTCGGCACCGTAAGTCGCAGTTTGACCAGCGGCTTGTTGATAATATTTCCTGTACCATTCAGCGTAAGCTTGAGGATTTGTTCTTCGTAGATTTTCGTAATATTGATATTGTTGATAGTAGGGATTATAAGGATCGTAAGAATAACCCTGAAAAATAGTTTTAATGTAAAACAAAGTCGACATTTTTTCAATGCAAAAGCTGAAACGGTCCTGACAAGTGACAATACATCGATAAGGGAAACACAAGAAAAAATGGTAATATACATATTCCAATGGCTTTTTGAAAGAGTCCGCTCATGGCACAATTTTTTCTAGAATGTAATTTTTACTTACTTGGTACGGATTGTAAACATCTCTAGGATCTCTCCGTGCCCGATATTTTTCTCTATCTCTATGCCTCCTATCGCGATCATCTCTTTCTCTGGCTCTGTAAGAATCATGCATCGAATCCGATCGACTGGAAGGTCTCGATCTTTGTTCGTGGTCGTATTCATCATCGTACCTGTTGCCGTAATAGTAATCCCTGCCGTATTCTCTGGGATCCCTTCGACGTCTATCCTTATCTTTATCTTTTCGCAAACTACTGTATTTTCTCTCGTAATTTCTATCTCTATCATCGTAATTTTTTCTATCCTTCTCTTTGTCGCTATAATAATCTGTATCATCTTCGTAACCCCGACCTTTGTATTTTCGCCTTTCATATTTTTTATCTCTGAAAATAATCGAACAATGAAGTGAAAAATATGATTCGTTTTGTTTAGACTTAAATAGCAGTTCTGTAGAATGTGTTGCCGCTTTCTAATAAAATCTAACATCTCAGTTCTAGATAAACAAATTTATCTAGCTCATTAACTACCATGTGACTTTTCTGTTTCCTAAGGTCAAATGCGCTTGTTTACTAAAATTTTTAAATCATTTTTAACTGTCGTAAAACAAAGGACTAGGGATAAAAATATGATTCTGAAAATTTCATGTCAATAGAATATGTCGTTCTCCTAATACAACCAATTTAACAAGCATACCGAGAGCGGGGCGAAGACTATGACTGTGACGTCACCGCATATGAAAGTTAATTTGCACTAACATTACGCTTCTGACTGTAACGTGCCTCGAGTATTTTGATTTTTGAATTACCTACAACATTTTTGTGTTAATAAAATAAAATGTGTGGACCTAATTTAAAAAAAACAGACTCATTAAATCTTCCAGTAGTGGACGTGTTAATGATTATGAAGTTTTTTAATCAAAAACACGAGTTTATTAAATTATAATTTTATACTATAACTATGTGACACATCGTTTCTGGCTGTTTTCCGGCCGGAATGATTAAAAATGTCAATATTTTCATAAATACATGCTCTCTCAAATGATATACAGGGTGATTCCAGATGTTTATTTTATCCCTGGTCTGGTGGACAAAGTTACGGAGATAACGCTATAGGTTATTCAGTATAAAAATTGCAATTGTTTTAACTGCAGACTACCCAATTACAGGAGCTTCCCCAAATACTATTTATGATGAATGTGTAGTGGAAATTAAATCACCAATGTTGGAAAGAACAAGAAAAACCTTATTTTGATGAAGCAGGTAATATTAAATCCAAATGTTTACATCAGATTCAAATGCACATGCACCTCACTGGTAAAAAAAGCGATATTTGTTAGAGCTGATCCGGACTTTGAATCAAATAAAATCATTTTTTATAAAACATATGATATACGCCGTTTTGTTGATGATCTACTGAAAAGATTACCTGTTTTTTGGAAAAAAGCAGTATTGAATAAAATTTAATTTGTGAAGAACTGACCCATTATTTTATTAAATAATTTTGAACATTAATAACACCACAAGCTATAAGAACAATATTATCTACGTATTTAAAAAAATTTAGATTAATACAAGAGTGTGGTTTTCAATAACCCACTCAATATGGATTAACAACGTATTTTATAAGGTATTTTATAACGATTCTGATTGAGGAAAAATGAAATCCTAAAAATACACAACAAAGTATGTTGACTTATCAGTGATTGCTTTGAGTCTTTTCATGCTTTTCTGCCATTGCTTCCGTTTTTTTTTTTTCATCCTTATGAATAGAAATAAATGTTTTGTTAGATGTTTTAATCGTAGTACTTTTACATTCTGGAACCGCACAATATTTATAGCTTTTCTCCTCTGGTTCTGGTCCATTGAGTCGAATAGTTTAAATTATTTCTAAACGTTCTTATTTCAAAAATATAACACTGTTTAGAGTTTGCTAAAACGTATAATAAAAAATAATAAGCATATTAGCAAGCAAAATACTGTTACTAGCTAAGTACTTAATCATCTAACCGAAAACCGATCGGCGCGGTATCCGCTCTCTGAACGAGATATTTCATATGGGATGACGTCACGCCTGAAATTCGGAGAGGAGCGCTGTTTAATGTTTATAATTTTTTTTAGGCGACTTAGGTGTCTCGCTGAAGTCTAATTTTTTGCACAGAGCCTCAAAATGATGTGCTCTTCCTAATGGTAAAATAAAAAAATATGTAAAGATAAATCAATTTTAAGACCGTTGAAGGTTCTCAATGGATCCTCAAATGTCAAAACATGAATAACAATTAGTTTTATTTGAAAAAGAACTAAAACGCACCAACTCACACTTTATGTAAGTTGTTTTTAGTCAGAATTAAAAAACTGTATAGAATTATATCCTAATTGAGCAGAAAAGAAAATGTGACATTTGAACTACTCCAGTACTGTGAGGGAAAATAAAAATAAGAAATCTTTTTCTCACCTATAACTATCCGGACTGTACCGATCTCTATCTTTTCTAGGTTTCTCGCGTTCCTTTTCTCGATCTCTATCACGATCTCTTTTATTCCTTTCGCTTGATCTTTTATCTCTCGATGGTCCTCTCGGCGGTTTTCTCGACTCCCTTTCGCTATCACTACTTTCTTGTTTACTATGCCTTCTTTGCGCGGCGTCCGGCAAACTGTTATTCGATGTATGACCGTCGGTTAAATTTTCTCCCACCGTCATATTCCGAATTGAATTGGTAATTTTTGAAATGTCTTGTTCTTGCGGTTCTCCTTCGATCGAATCTCTCCTCTTGTTATCGGGTTCTAGACTGGAGCCACGCGCTTGGCCGTTCGTACTGTTGTCCGAACGCGACCGACTGAGATCTAAACGAAACAGTGAGTTGCTATTCATTCAAAATGTATGCCAAAAGAAAAAAATAACTTACTGTTAGTAGATGTGAGGACAGTCGCTGTGTTAGTAACCGACGGAGGAGTATCAGCACCAATTGTCGCAGACCTCGGCTGTGAACTGTGTTGAGTGAGTTGACTAATTTCCGGCTCAGAATCGTTCTCTTCTCGATTTTGATGTTGATTCAATAGAGACGATTCCGGAGAACTCGATTCACCTGGTACCATTCGATGCAAACCCTCTGGTGGACCATGCGTATCGAACTGTGACCTAAATTGAATAAAATCTTACTTTTACTTAAAAATTTCGTTTGTAACTTTGTTGTCGAAGGTGCTTTTGTTGATTGTACGTACATTCGATCGACGTTTTGTGCAGCAGGTCCCAACGTTGCCGGGATATTAGTTTGACCCAAAACCATCCTACTAAGACCTGGTGGCGGTTCATCGGTGAAGCTTCCCAAATTATTAACAGCTTCATGTTGTTCTAATTGTCCGGGTACCATTCTTCTAAGTCCTGGAGGTGGTAAGGCATCTCTTAAATTCTCGCTACCTTCTTGTTGACCGTACGCGTTGTGCAGATCTTCACGTTCGTTTTCTGTGACGTCCTGTAAAAGGAAGAAAAATTATTTCTTCATATTCATGTTATGTTTGGAGTAAGTGTTTACCGTGCGCTCGTTATAGTTGCCTTCGGACAAATGACCGGTTTCGAGGTACTGATTTCTGTCGTTTATTGGAGCTTCATTATTATCTGGTCGGTGGTTTGATTTCGACTTTTGTAACGGCTGAGGTTGAACGGGATCGGGTTGTTCGGAGTTGTCCGGTGGGGTTTCGAGGTTAACCTGAGAGAAAAACTTATTAGCTAACCACTAAATTGTAGATAAATAAGCTTACTTGTTGAAAACTAGGTTGATACATATTCTGTTGAGTATCCTGCGGTGTAGCCCTGAACATATTCGCAGACGAGTGAGAAGATCCTGTTGTCCTTTTGTAAGGATTTTTAGAATCATCAATTAAGCTAGAAGGCGGCATTACTGGGGGTGCTATTAAATTTCGGGGAGCAGCGGATGGAAGTACGGAATTATTCTTGAATGAAACGATTTCTTCATTTTCATAAACATCCTTTTTAACAGGTACTTCTACTAGAGGTTGAGGAACTGGATCTTGTCCTGAAAAAATATGATAACTTAGATAAATGATTATAAATAGTAAGAAAAAATGTTTACCTGATATTGGGGAATGACTAATTGTAGAACTTCGACTCATCATGTGGCTCTTATCGCTTTCTGATGTGTGTAAAATATCATCCGAAGATTCTTGAGAAATTTGGGATTCCGTCGACCATTGTGGTGTTTCCAGTTTAGTTCTTTTACTTACTGCTGTCAAAGGATCTTGAGCTGGATAGTTTAAAGGTTCAATATTATCAGATTTTAATGAGGTTTTTGGAGTTGAACCCATCTTCGGAAATAAATCTTGCACATCTTCATTTTTAACAGGGGGATTTTTTACATCTTCTGCGCCCCAACTCCACGCCGCTTCGTTGGAAATTGCACCGTCTGAATAAGAAAAAAATTACAAAGAAAAATGGTTCTACTTGTCAAAATGTATATTTTGCATTTTAAAAGAGGTTATATAAAAAAGTAGAGAACTTTAACTTGATCGAGTTGACATTGAATGTCAATTTTCGAGAGAACCCATTAAAATTTTAGTGTAAACAAAAAGAAAGATGTGCGATTGTGATAAAGGCGGTAGTTCATCTAAAGGTCGAAAAAGTTCCTGTGGTGGTGGAAAATGCACTTGTCGATCAGATGAGAATTCATGCTGCCCTAGTCCATGTAACAAGAAAGGAGGAACAGTGAGTGAATTATATGTAATGAGGTAGAATATCTTGGTTAAAAACAGCTTGGTTCTTTAAGAGGGGAGGATTGACCGTGTTTTAGGTAATATGGTTAATCTTTTGACATTTTAGTCAATTCGACTTGACCATTTGATTGATTGAATTAATATAATATGGAACAAATGTTAAGTAACTGAATGAAACATGAGAAATTGAAACATAAATGCCATTTTATAATGTTTTACTTACCAATTTGTGCAGCTTGATTAAGATTTGTTGTGTTTGCCTGTATATTTGAGTTGTCTTCATCTCCCCATCCCCAATTCCATGCATCTGCTTCACCTTGTGGTTGATTTGCTTGAGTTCCGTAATCATTATTTCGATTATTCAAATGACTATATTGCACATTTCCATAATTTTGTTGCCCATATCTAAAAACAAATCAGATCTAGTTTTCAACAACGTAGAAATTTATATTTCTTGGTTCAACTACTGCTTCATATGTTTCAATTTTAAAACTACTTGGTATTTTGTACTACTGATTACAACCATATGAAATGAATTTATGTGAACAATACGTATTACACCCCATGTACAGTTAAAGTCAAATGAAATGATCAAGACAAACACCAAAATTCATAAACACCCAATTAGTTCCAATGATTTGTGGTAAGCCTTTGCTAAAATGTATTGGAAATACTTCAATTGTGTCCTAAAAAACGTAGATCTGTTTGACGGGGATAACAGATGTTTAAATAATGCTGTCTCAACCTAATTGAGTTGTGCGTTTTATTTGACTTTGACTGTACATATTATACATACCCAGTATTATTTTGAACATAACCTAAGTGTTGGTTATGATATTGTTGTTCACCATACTGGCTATTCTGATTATATTGGGGAGGATTATATTGTTGCTGCCAATAAGGCTGTTGGGGTTGGCTAACAGCTCCTGGTTGTTTAGGTGTCGGTTGATACTGTTGACTTGAATACCAATTGTTCTGAGCTGGTTGATTTTGCCATTGTGTCTGAAATAAGTAAAATTCTATATTGATCCAAAATATGATTCAAAGAATACACAAAATAGATAAATGCTAAAAAAACACTTGGCTGAACAATCAGTAAGTTTTATAAATATAATTTATTAGTATGGCATTTTGGAGATCATATGAATAAATGGTTTGTGATAATCTATCACAGGAATCTACTAATTTATTAAAGATATATGCACGCCATTGGGCATCGTTTACCATTAATAGGATTAAAAATCTCTTGACATCCTAAATGTTAGTTCCACTTTAGAAAGAAAAAATGAGACAAAGGAAGATAGAATAATCTAGTCAATTTTGTTTTTCTTTCCATGTTTTTATAAACAATAAAACAATGTATATATGTTATTTTGTATTTCAACAAAATTAAAAGTTTTACCGTTTTGTACATAGGTATAGTTATCAGAGGTAAATAAAATAAACATTAACGGCAAATCTAGGCAGTTTAACTGAAATGAATAAAAAATAATCACCAATTTTCAACAGAATATGACTAATTTCTCCATTGTTAATGTGTTCAAATTATAATACTTTGAAAAAAAAAATACATTTTCATTAGTTTTGTAATAATATACTTACTTTATTGTTAGTACGGCCCTGTGGCTGTGGAGCAGTTCTCTAAAATGACATTTGATAGGCAACCGTCAAAATTACAGTTTCTATTAATCAAACTATTTCTTCGATTTTACAGTCGCAAAAATCCCTCAATCATGGTCGAGTGTGCGGTAAATATTCCCAATTCGTTGATAAAAAGTATCAAGTTTAGTTTTTTATGAAGGGTTTGAATGTTACAGGTCAAGAGCAAATGTCAGACATCCGTGGGCAAAAATTACAAAATTATAATGATACGACATGGAGAATCAGAATGGAATAAACTGAATCTATTTTGCGGATGGTATAATGCGGAACTCAGTGATAGAGGCCGGGATGAAGCTCTAAAAGCCGGACAAGCCATTAAAGACATGGGCTTGAAATTTGACCAGGCGTATGCGTCGGTGTTGAAAAGATCTCAGGACACACTAAAATCGATTTTGGATGTTATTGGGCAGGCCTCGATTCCCGTTGAATATACATGGAGACTAAACGAAAGACATTATGGAGGTCTAACAGGTTAGGCTAAAATTTTTATATCAAAACGTTACGATCATAAAATAAATATATAGCATTTACAACAAAGACAATAAATCGACAGGTGAATTTGTGAATTTTATTTTGGTGTTCCTAACTTCAAAACTTTGATGTTGTTTTGCCTAGATTACTACAGATTTTTTTTCGTTTTAAAAAAATTTATTTTGTATTTACTTCCCTATCTCTGTTAACAAAGTCAGTCAATAGTTTTCAAAAATATGAATAAGAATCGTTTCAATTCATGATTGGTGGCGGAAATGAATGTGAAAATAAAGAAAAATGGTTGCTAGAACACAATAGTGAGCAATGTGTCCATTTTGGAAATAATTCAACTCATTTTGGGAACAGGTACGCAAACTTGAATAAAACAAAGCAGCGACAAAGTCTTAAAAGAAGAACAAGATGTGGTGATTAGACGAAATCAATTGAAATTATTTGGAAAATTAACTTTTGCCTAACACTGTGCCTTTTTGCATGATATTACTACTGAATAAATATGTAGTATGGCAGCTGATAAATATAAAGGGAAAATATATAAAAAACATTGACTAGTACCGTTGAGTGATAAATATTTATCACTCAACACCAAGACACAGTAAAATTTTAAAGCATATTATTTTTAGGATTAAATAAAGTTGAAACTGTAGAAAAATACGGAGAAGAACAAGTACAAATATGGCGTCGAAGTTATGACATACCACCACCACCAATTACAGAAGAAAATAAATATTATAATGCCATTTTAAATGATCCAATCTATGCCAATGGTCCACCAAAAGATCAGTTTCCAAAGTTTGAATCTTTAAAATTAACTATCGAAAGAACACTGCCATTTTGGAACGATACAGTCGTACCGGCTTTGAAGGTAAACCATTACACCCAGTTAAAATTTTGTAAAAACAGGGAGTGATATTGTTTTACGGAGTGTAAATGAAATTTGAATAGTGTATTGTAACTTACAAACACCAAAATTAACTTACATCTATTGTAGTCTGGAAAACGAATAATAATCGCCGCTCACGGAAACAGTTTAAGAGGAATTGTAAAACATTTGGATCAAGTATCGAATGAAGATATTGCACAATTGAATCTTCCAACTGGAATTCCTTTTATGTACACTTTAGATGAAAATATGAAACCTTTGAAGAGTTTGGAGTTCTTAGGTGACCCAGAAACTGTTAAGAAAGCTATGGAAGAAGTCGCAAATCAAATAAAAAAGAAATGAGTCAGTGGCAATGGTGATTATTCAAAAAGAAGATACTTTTAATAATGTCCTATAATAAAATTCAAAATAATACTATGTTAAACCTTTTCTAATAATAAAAGCTTAAATGGCAACTCTAATAATTGTGTATTTTATTTTAATAATCTATATTCACTTAAATAAGTTCAAACTATCAGATATGTAGCTCTGAATTCCTTCAAAGGAGATGCCTGTTTTAATATTTTTCATTTTATTAAGTAGTGTGGATTGTAAATTATCCAGATAATTATATAGTTGTTAGTCAGAAACAACATAAAATGGCAAAATCATTATCATTAAAAGATCATAATAATTGTTCAAAAAACTATTAAAAAGCAAATTATGATAATAAGATCCCCACAGTACATATAGGTATTATCTGAAATAAATTTGAGAAACTTGAATTTCAGTTTCAATTTATTATCATAAATGTTAGAAATTGTAAAAATGGAATCTTAATATTATATATATCTATATTCAATATGTGTTCAAACCATGGAGCTACTATTAAGAGGAGATGACACAGTCGACTATTTTATAATAGGAAAGTGGTATCACATGAGTGACATTGTGATGTTAGCAATATGGCGTCGTCGGCAGAGCCGGAATATTTAAATTTTCAATCAATAAAAGTATATTCACTAGTGAAATTCTTTTTCACATAGGTATAGCATAGCGGCTTTTTGAATTTTTGATTAGAGGTGGTTTTCTTCGTTAAAGTGCACATTATCGTCCTTTTGACAAGATGAAATTGATAATGTAGAAACATTGTATTTTGTTGGCTGCCAAGAACCTCTTTTCACAAATTTCAACCACATATCTCTTAATATTTCAGTACAGTCCTATTTCGATTGTTTACTAACCTATGATATGTTGTCCTGATGATTTTTTCGTATTTACACTGTCTCTACTTGTACAACTTCGTGAAGCACAAAACCATTATTGTTCAATTATTAAAATAGAAAAAAACGACAGTAGCAAAAAGAAAATCCCAAAATACCCAATTCACATCCACAAAACAATACTAATGTCAAGTTGACAGAGAAGTGGTAGTAAAATGGCGAAACCGATACCACTTTTATGACAGGCGTAGCGACTCCTCTTAATACTAGCTCCATGGTTCAAACGTATGGTTTAAATTTAAAATTCAACAAATATTACAACATATACCTAGGTACTTTCCAAGTTGCAAATCTGATTGAAAGTACTTTTGATTTGGGGCAGTCTACTGCGTATACTTAAGCTAAAAGTAGGTATTGTATTTAGGAGACTAATTGAGAATATTAATTATGTTATGCATAATAATGAATGATAAAAATAATTATTTACCTCTGCTGTGGAATGTTGATTGGGGTTATACATTGGTACCGCCGGAGCTGGTCCAGGGCTGGGCGTACCAGAACTTCTTTTTTTCATCCAAGACATAGTTTACCTAGATTAAAAAAAAACTTACGTCGATATTTGACAATGGTCCTAACCTAAATTTTAAAATGAAACTCATTTTATAGGCTCGTGAGAATATTTTAATAGCAAGTAAATGATGTTTTATGTATTTACGAACATCAACAAAGGCTATAGCTGTTATTTGTCTTTTTGTAAAATAATCGAACTTTAAATAATTGATAATATGTCATATCCTCATTCTTATCGTGTAAGTTGATCACGTAGGCAATTAAATAAAGTAAAATTTATTTAAACACTGGATATAACAATACTAAGTGATACGTTAAATACAATTTTCTAGAGTTTTAAATGAAACATATGTTATAACTTACTCAGCTTTCAACATTGATCTCGATTCCTTTCATTTTGCTTTTTAGCCAAATATGTGACTTGCTAAGGTGGGTTGGATTTGTATAAAATCTCTCAACAATGAACACTATTATAAAATAAATAACAAATATTACTGAATACGAAAACAGGAACAATTACAACGCTATTTTCACAAAAATTATCACAATCTCATTATATGTTTCTATTTCTAATTCCTACATTTCATTTACTACCTAAGTGATTTTTCTTTCCTTTTTTATGACGTGCTCAGAAATACTAGTGGAAAGAGATAGACACATTGAGAAATGTTTGGCAGGTTTCTTTTACCTTGGTATGTTCTTTTTCTGTTTAACTAATATTCATTCTCGGTTTGTATCTCACTTACGACCACCGGCACCACGTCAACGTCAAAATACGTGGCATTATGACAGAGGCGGAGTCAGATTAATTGATAAAATACCAATAAATGTTTTATTAATTTTTAGCAATAATTCAAATAAAATTCGAAAATGAAATTTTGG
Source organism: Galerucella pusilla (assembly GCA_910591695.1). Taxonomy (NCBI): domain Eukaryota; kingdom Metazoa; phylum Arthropoda; class Insecta; order Coleoptera; family Chrysomelidae; genus Galerucella; species Galerucella pusilla. Next base: position 7,331 of record CAJUYI010001090.1, on the reverse strand, counting down.
CTCAATACTGAATGATAAATATATTATGTCAATTATAGATATTCATAATTTGGCGGTCAAAATTCAATGCTGATATGATAATATATCCTGACATGGAATCCAAAATAAAACACGATTCTTGAGACACGAAATGAAGCATTTTCGTAATCACATTTTACAGTTTCTGTACGTTCATTTAAAAAGGTTCTTGCGTTGTTGTTGGCCACTATCACAATTTTTTCATTTAATTCCTCTCTACAACAATTAGTTTTCTGATGATGTATCTTTGACAACCTACGATAATTTGCTAACCTCCAATAATTCCAGTCGCGTTATGCTGGCACCATATTTTTACAACTATACCATGAAGACTATCCTCTATGGACTGTACACACAGAGATCATACTGAAGGAAATGACCATAGATCACCTGGGGCTACTAACTTTAATAAAAATACCTATAGGTCATTCCAGAATGACGTCACTGACATGTCGGTCATATTGATATGGGTCCTTATGTCATATTACAGTTGTTTAGTTAAGGTGGATTCATGCAAGAGAAAATTAAAACTAATATTAATTTAAAACTAAAACTAATATTAATTTAAAACTAAAACTAAGAAGATAAAAACCATGTTATTTTTCAATTTAAATTTCAATTTCTTAGTTCCTTGCATGAGCATGTGCGTGTAATGTAGATGTTAATGCAAGAAAATAAGAAATTAAGATTTAAATTAAAAAATAACAAGATTTTATCTTTTTGGTTTTAGTTTTAAATTAATCTTAGTTTTAATTTTTTCTTGCATGAATCCACCTTTAGTTTTCATTGTTTACAGTTTATTTCTTGTTGTTGTGTATTCTTTGCCTCCTTGTTTAGGGCAGTCTAAAGTCGCCATTGGAACTTTGATATCTCCCCGAAATAGATTGTATAAATAGTTCAATAAAATCAATGAATTAGGAGGTATAAGGTGAGGCATTGGTGTTTAGTTCACCTTTGGTATTCTACACTAGAGACTGGAGTCTCGGTATTAGAGAGGCAGTATAAATGCACTGAGTATATACAAGATAAGATGAGATAAATAAACCTACTCGTAATAATATAGCTTATATGCTTCTAAGAGCCTCTCCACTCTACGACCCTTGCAGATTTATTGTCTGTGCTCCCTATTATAATACTACAATTAATCGTCTGAACCCGTTGCGAACCTTACTTAGGTATAAAGAATAGCAAACCTCAGGTCCTCCATATATTGGGAGGAATATGATTATTTCTCCTTACCTATCGTCGAAAACAAACTTCAGCCTAGTCAGGTCTTCGCACTAGCATAGTATGTGTGCTGAGGTTTTCTCATCTTCTTGGCAAAACCTGCATAACAAGGTTGTGTCTGTCAATCAAATGTAAATATTGTATATAATAGCTACTATACTATAAGTACCATTGGGAAAGTGAAATAATATTACTTATATATTTTATTCTTTTATTAAAAGTATAAATCAACAATATTACAATGTAGGTATAAAATTTAATTATTCAAATTAAAAACCTTCGTCTCGTCCCCGTCTCATGGGACGTCCCAGAAGGGGGAACATAATTTCTAAAATAAAACAGAATGGAGAAATTTAAGAAAAATGTTTGTGTTTTCCAATAGAAATCTGTGGCTTTGTATCAATATGTAAAAATGCTAGCAGTATGATATAACTGTTACATTTCTTTGTGGCTTTCTCCCTATCTTTTATATTGGGTAGGACTCGTTTATCTCACTACGAATATTTTGAAGAAAGTGACAAGAGCAGCGCAGGTATACCTAGTTCTTAACAAGAAATGTGATTTTATTAATGCTTAAGGGTAATCCACCATTTCCTTTATTTATAAATTTTGCTGAAGTTCCCTTTGCTGAAGTTCCCTTATATCATTTCAGTACAGCACTACCATCAGCGTTACTTCGGTGTATATTTAGTTGTCTACCATTAGTTAAACCATAGATAAGCAAGAATAATTTATTTCTCTATGCGTTACACACCAAAACAAAGAATAATAAATATATTCTGTGGCATTTCCCCATTCCCGGCTTGGACGCGAATAAAATGGATGAGAGCGTCTTTGTACAATGTACGAAAATGGTAAATAAAAGAGTGCTAGATAGATGACTAGTAATTATGTGTATCTTACACATGTTTATAGTGAATTAATATCGAACATAGACCATGGGAAAATGCCAAGATCTAAGAAGCGAACGAACTGTTGGTGAGTTTATAATTAAATTCCATTCCTTATTTGATGTTAGCAACTTTGCTGAAATATTTTGTAGGCCGTTAAAATGAGCGGTGACACCACCGCATCTGTGATTTGATATTTTGCTCTATATAATAATATCTATTGTAACTAAGTTCTGCTTGTATATTTGTCTGACCTTATTTATGTTTTTGTATCAATGAAAAAAACTAGTTTTTGCATAGCGTTCAAAACTTGTTCCATTTTTTAAAAGTGGACGGTATAAAATACAGAAAATAAATTGTAAGACTATAACCGTTTTATGTAGTTTTGAAGTTAATACATAATCTACAGATTTAATACACTATTCATTGAAAAATTACATTTCTGCTGTACCTTTTATACTAAAAAATAAACATAACCTTAAATTTTTTATCATTTTCGATATCTTTACCGGAACCTTGAAAAATTATGTACAAAAGTATTAAAGTACCTACTGACTATTTTGAAAATACTAAAATAAGTTATTGTTAATAACATCAAGTACGAATATAATGAAATTTCGAATTCTTCTGAATTAAATTTTGTTTTTTGTATTTTCAAAACAACCGCTAAAAAATTTCAGTCATTTGAAGGAAATTGATTGGCTTAATATCCCAATTTCTTCAGTGCCTTCAGGTCAACATCTTTGTAGTAATCCTCGCTAAAAAAAAGAATAATAAAAATGTTAAATGAAGTAGAGCTAATAATTTTTTAAATATCAACCAATGGAGAGTACCTATCTAGCAACCTAATAGGTTAATGACCAATTATAGTATCGGGAATTCTTGAGTCAAAGAACAAATTTGGGGACCTATTTTGCCATAATCGGATACTGACTTTAACTCATTTTTAACTCAAATTATGCCCGAAAATGAGGGGAAAAGAGTTCGACTCTTACAAAAAACTCATTTTCCTGGGAGTAGGTACCCAAAATAGGGGAGATAATATCCTCTCGAAGTTCATAATAGGCCTTCGAGAGAAAGTATTACAATGGCCAAGCACATTATTTGTAGTATGTATGTGTGATTTTTGGGGTGACATTCACTGAGACCTAAAAGATCTATTTATCTATTTATTTGTAGTAACTTTAGGTTGATATGGGCCATGAGCACCTTTTCACCTTTCAAGGCACCGAGAGCAGATGGAATTTTCCCAGCACTGCTCCAGCAAGGACAAGACGAAATTCTACGGCATCTGGTTAGAATTAGTCGAAGCAGCTTTTAGGGGTTATATACCTGAAGCATGGAGAAGGGCAATAGTAATCTTCATTCCATAAACTGGAAAAGGGGACACAGCAAACCTCAAATCCTTCAGACCAATAAATTAGTCTAGCATCGTTTGTGCTCAAAACGATGTAAAAAGCTATTGACAACCATATTAGAAGGGAAATCCTAGAGAGACTACATCTCCACCCGTGTCAGCATGCTTACCGGGCAGGCAGATCTACAGAGACTGCACTGGTACAACTGACGGAGGATATCCAAGAAATTGAAGTATGTGCACTTTTGGACATAAAAGGAAGAATTGACAGTACTCCAAATGAGGCTGTCAAAAAAGCATTAAACAGAAGAGGTGTAGACAGCACAACATCCAAACGGAACGGAACTCCTCACCTCAAGAGTAGCAGAGACGAGGACGAGCAAAGAATTTGTCTCCATCTGCACTACCAGAGGATGCCCACAGGGAGGAGTAGCATCCCCATAAATGTGTAGTCTGACGGTTGACGAACTCCTGTGTGGTTTGTCAGATCCCGGAATATCCTGCCAAGAATATGCCGATGATATTGTTATAACAATCAGGGGGAGATTCGATAACACCCTTTGTGATATTGTACAAAAGGGTCTGAACTATACAAACAGCTGGTGTAGGCAAGTGGGACTTAGCATCAACCCCACTAAAACCATCTTGTTGCCTTTACTAAGAAAATAAAACTCAACCTCAAAACCATAAAGCTTGATGGGAACGAGATTGAATGGAGACAAGAAGACAAACACGAAAAGGAGATTACATACAAGGGAAAAATGGCTCTAATGGTCTGCAGGAATCTGGCAGGGAGACACTGGGGTTGTAACCCAAAAATCCTAAGCTGGATGTACACTGCCATAGTGAGACCAATTATCACTTATGGAGCCATTGCGTGGAGTAGTAGTCCTAGCCTATTGACGACGAGAGAAAACCTCTCCAAAATTTAAGGACTAGCCTGTATATGCATTACAGGAGCAATGAGATCAAGCCCAACGGCAGCCATATTCTCAACCTCGTGGTGGAAAGTGTTGCATAAAGAACAGGATACAGATACAGATAGAGATAGAATCATTGAAAAAAAACCACCTACTCACTTCTTAGTAATCAGACTGCCTGGGATATGCCACAAGACGGTATCATGAAAAATGATAACTTCTCAAAGAAATTCGTTACGGAATTAAGCAACAAGAAGGAATAGGATCTAAATATACCATTAACATACTTTCAATGGTACACACACGGCTCAAAAGCAATAGGAGGAACTGGAAAAGGAGTGTTTGGGCCAGGAACCAAACACTCTAAAAGCTTGGGAAAAACCCCAAGTATCTTTCAAGCGGAAATCCACGCCATAAGAAAGTGCGCCCAGTTCAATATTGATAGAGGATACAGAAGACAAAGGATTCTCTAGTCAAGCAGCCATTAAAGCACTGAGCACTTGTGTAATCAGTTCCAAAATGGTGTAGGAATACCTAGACAAACTCAATGAACTAGGCGAGAACAATACTGTATATTCCAGGACACACTGGAATAGAAGGAAATGAAATAGCAGATGAACTATCAAAGAGGGGGACTAAAATACCTCAATGTAATATCGGAAGAAATAGGTAAAGCCGAAAAAAAGAGAAGATCTGACCATTGGAATGATCTAGTAGAGCTTATAAATCAAAGATTCTTCTGGGTGCCTACAACCTGATGAGATCAAAAGAATGCATAAGTCAAAGTAAAGCTGCGCTAAGAGTTTTAACAGGGATCCTTACGGGACATTGTCGCCTGAATTGGCACCTGAAAAAGCTCAAAATATATAGTGGAGGAAGAAAAATGTAGATTTTGTGGCATGGAAGAAGAAACCTTCATCCACATACTTTCCAACTGCACAGCACTTTAGAATCCTAGAGCACAGCACCTGGGAGGAGATTATTAGATAGAAGAGGAACATTTACCTAAGTTGAAGCCTGCAGATATCCTAAAATTCCTCCGGGAAACAGGACTAAAGGAGCTAGTAGTGCATAATAATATTTAAATTGCACTATGGAAAATCTATATAAATACAATAAATTTAGGTAGGTACTAAAAAAAACAAATAATAACAAAATTTCCGATCTTTCCAGTAAGTATACCTATATTTATTAAAAAAATATAAATTTTCATTTTCTGTAACATGTTATGATTTCCCATTTAAAACATATTTATTATATTAGTCCACAACTCACCTTCTGAACCCAAATTTATATACACTTAAAAATTATAGTAGTCACCAATTGAATATAATATTACTAAAATTAAAATATTAGATATACCTTACCATGAAACAAATACTTATAAATCCTAAACACCTCTGATTACAATAAAAATGTAACATGATCAGAAACACCTTACCATGAAAATAGATTCTTATCACCAGAAGAAACTTTAATCCACATCTACAGCAGTGCTGTTAGATAGAAGAGTTAGATTTGATGGGTTAAAAAATAAACCTGTTATTTTTAAAGGATTTTTATTCAATATTTATATAAAAAAAGAAATGTAAAAGTATTTTTGTACTGTTTAACAAAACAAAGGAAATTTATGTTGATACAGTAACAAACAAGTTTCTGGACCTGGATTTACTAAAATTATATCTAAAAAATTAAATAAGTACATTTAAAGGCCACAGAAACCTCATTCGCAACTTGAAATTTAAAAAAAAATGGAAATTTTCCAAGGATATTTGAATGAGTCTTATATTAAAAACAAATCTAGGAAAACTTTTCAATTGTAAGAAAGTAATAAATACACATAAAAGTATTAAGAAAAATGTGTGCAAATGCAATTTTGGTGTGATAGAAAGATTGAAAGCTATTATAATAGTTGACTTATAAATGTATATGATATGGTGCACAAGTAAGATTCCAGTAGTTCACACTTACAACCAGTTTATTTAAAGGTTAACAGCTATTTCTTAAATACTCATTGATTTTTTTGCCAACTAGGTATGCATTTATTTGTAATTAGTGAAGTTGAATTTGTACTAAAAAAGATCTAATACTATTATATTGTAATCCAATAGACTTTTAAATTCAATGTTGAGCTTGTAATTGTTCCTTTTCTTCAGATGCCCATATTTTAAACTCTGATATTGAATCATATCCTGACTACTTTTAAAAAGCTTTTGGTGAGTTACAGGGTGGAAACATGAATACTTAGATCATAAGAAAATTAATTAAAGGAAATAATGTATGGATTTCATGATGTTTGACTTTTTGAAAAGTTTTATGATTTAGAAATAAAATCTTATAAAAATATAGTCTGTATGGTATTAAATTGTAGGACTTTGTCCAGATTTGGGATAGGGGAAAGTAGTGATACAAATATAAGTGAAATGTCTTCGGCATTGAAAAACATCTTCAAGCATTGACCAATATACAAATTAAAGTTTTAAAAGTTGATTTAGAAAGTGGTTGTAAGTGGAATAACCATGAGCTATAGAAAATAAGCTGTTTCAACTTTAGTGATGATTATTAGGTACCTAATAAAAAAAAGTTTTAGAAATAAAAATAACTGTAATAAGCCCTTATAAAGGGCCTTAAATAGTACTCGTTATCGTTTCTCTAAACTCCAGATTTGTTAAGTTAATTAACCATTAAGAAAAATTCCATTTCTAAATATCTACTTATTGAAATAGTTAAAAAATTTTAATTATTCGCTGGTTCCGGTGCATTACGCGACGCCGGAGCAGGTCTAGGTTTTTTGGGGGCCGCGTTCGTTGCGGGACGCGAAGCGCCGTTACTTTGAAGACCTGCCAAAAGTTCGCTCTTGCGGATGCTCTTCAAGTCCAAATCTCCGTAGTAGTCCTCGCTGCGAAGGAGTTTTTTTTT
>CAJUYI010001089.1:99379-114201 GCA_910591695.1 Galerucella pusilla | reverse complement strand
AATTATTTTGTTTTTATTTGTTAAATTGGGCAATTAAGAACGAACACATTTTTGCGTGGGGGGGGGGGAGAAACTACCGTACCGTCCCGCCTCAATTTGAATCTCGCACATGCGTACTGCGAATTTTCCTTTCTTTGGAATCTTCTTTTCTCGGTGACTTTTGCATAGCACGACGTACAGCTACTAGTCTCGACTGAATAAGATTCATAGTTACTTATATATTTTTATTTTCTGGTCTTGGCTCAATAAGGTTCACAGTTACAGCTATATAGCTCGGTCACCAGCCCAAAAGAGGGCTTGAAAAATATGGTTTGAAATTTGTACATTGAGTTGCCTATCTATCTTCTTTTATGTTACCTATGACTTTAAGCGATATGGCGTATGCGGAAAGTTATATAGCGGAGAGCGTCAACAATAAGAGGGAAGTTGCAAATAATAGTAAATTAAAGTATAAGTGGATATTAAGGTCTTTAAAACACGCGTGAGCAAGTGTTTTAGAGACCAGTTATCCATGAATACTTTACGCTATTTTTTTTATTGGTGCACTTTGAAATTATAAATACTGGTCTATAACTACTACAACAAGGAATGGAAATCATAGATGGAAATAAGATTATAAATGTCAAATGGTTGAATTCGTGATGTATATCAGGGTAGGGGATCAATGAAGGCGCGAGGGTGCTGCCACATAGAGTCCCGTCAGTACTAAAATTTCTAATTTAGTGAGAACTGTAACGCCGTTAGTGGTAGTTGCAGATTCTTCAGCGCTGACATCCTAACGTGTTATCTATGATCCTAACTCCTAACCTGACAAGTCTGACAACTGCCTGACAGCTCTGCAGATCAAAGTTTTACCACAGAGTACACCATCTAACAAGAGGCGAATGAAAGCCGTTTTCGTGATCGCAATTTTGTGTGCACATGCGTGAATTAATTAGTATATATGTCAATGTCAAGTCGACACATGGTCGACACTTCCGTTCGTTCGTTCCCGTCAGTTACTCAGTACTCTGTGGTTTGGTTGTCACTGCCAATTGTTGCTTTCGTTTATTTGGGCTTCAAGCACTTGTGCGTGACGCCTCAGTCGTCACGACTTTTGAGCAAATCGAACACGATTTTTTAGGATCCTCAAAACCATCTGACATGTGCCAATGCCAATGAATTTCCTGTGTTGTTAGGAGAACAGTTTTCAATTATAATGTTTTTGATGATAAAGTTTTGCATATTTAGATATTTTTAGTAAGGTTTAAATCGTATTAAATCGTAATCGGCACAATCTTAACCTTTAAATAAACGTCAAACCGGACAAACGTCAAATATTTAATGTCCGTGTATGTTAACTGTATAAACCCTCACTTCGTGGAATCTACTCATCATATCTGACGATGATATATTTATCGAAACAATTGTCAATAATTTACTTGCAATTTACACATTTTTTCAAATATAAAAGCTGCGTTCGTTATTTGCGTCCGATTAATCTTTTCAGTCTGAATCGTTTGTTTATTACATCTATAGGTAGGGGAGGTAAATCTGAACTGTTCGGTAATTCCGCTCAGATCAGTCGGATGTAAATCTGTTTGCTCTGAATATTTTGACCGACGAGAAAGATTAATCTGTTTATCTGTCATGTTATGAGGTTATGTTGTAGTAACTTCTGTCATTAGATAAATCTCGTACTGTTTGTGGATCATAAATAGCTACCAAAATTGCCTCAGGGCTAGACGTAGTCGTAAATAATGAAAAATAAAATCTAAAATGAAAAAATCGAACAAAAAAATCGTAGTCTCTAAAATGATAGACACATGCAAAAAGGAGGTTAGAAGTTCGTTTGGTCGAGCCGTTCGTTAATAGTAATTTGCTCAGATTAATCTGTGATCACGTGACCAAAAATCCGTCTCCTCTGCGATGCAAATAACGAACTCAGCTAAAGTGGAGTCATTTAGAAACAGTTAGTTTCATTTAAAACCATATGTCCGTGTATGTGCTTAAGGGGCAAGGGGAAGGTAAGACTAGGCGTCACGCCCGGTGATAAACGAGCATAATTCAGTCACTACGAGCTGCTACTAGCAGCCAAAAGTAAATAATCGAAAACGCTTTTAGTTAGATTTAGATGGTGTACTCTGTGGTATCAAGTAGTATATCTGTCAGTCTCGACGTATTTCCGTTTAAGTCCAACTTCAAAGGAACCGACAAAGCTTTCGTCTCTTGTTAGATGGTGTACTCTGTGGTTTTACGACGTGTATCGTGAGTTTGTCCGGTTTTCGTTTTTAAAAATGTTTTTAAAAACTATTTTGCTTATTTGTGTGTGTGTGTGTGTGTTGAGTATTCGTAGTTGGTTTTTATTTTTTATAGTGGGACTTTTATTTCAAGAGACAATATCGAGAATATGTATTGTGAAAGACGGTAATGTGAGGTGTGCACCCGGTAAGCTCTATCTTTATAAAAAACACGTTTTATTAAATGAAAAGTGACAGAAGTAGTTATTCTTTCATACAGATTTGAACTTCCCAGCATTGTTGTTGAATATTTATTTTTCTTCATGTTTGTCATTGAAATATGTAAAAAACGTTTCATTTATTGTATATTTTTTTATTCAATAAAATATATAAACTTGATGATTATTGCTTTATTTTTCTCACTTCAGGCATTATGGTTAATTTTTTGACACTCCATTTGATTTTACTTGACTATTTGATTGTTATTATTGTAATATCAATCTAATGTTGAGTAACTTAAAAGTGAAACATCAAAAAATGGACCATAAATGTCATTTTGTAATAATAGTAAAATTACAGTAATTTTGAATATGCCGCCAAAAACTGTAAAACTACAGGAATCTTTTTTTGGTTGTTAGCGAAGTTCACAACCATCATTTGTGTTGAGGTACTCTCAAGGCCGTACAAATAGATGGCGCCACGGGTCAGTTTCCCATCTATAAGTAGGTATTTTTTTTATCTATGATGTATACCTTGCGTTGTCGTGGAAATGAGAAAAACATGAACTAATTTGTATTTTGATGGAAGTTCAACCTTATTGAGTTCTGTGAATGTCGATAGTATTAATTTAAATACCATTTCCTAAGATTTGAAAAATCGAAATATTAATATTTCAAACATTACCAACGACACTTTCCATTTAAATTTATAAATTTAACATTGTTAAATATTGTTCGAATAAAAGTTTTGACGTTACAAACTACTCCTGTCAGATGAATAATAAAAAAATTGTCACTTAGACATGATAGACTTCGTTTCTCGAGTTGTTGATGTTGCGCGTTTTTTAAAGTTCAATTTAAACACGCTGAGGCGTGCTTTAAATAGGTAAAATGGTTCACCAATAAAAAAAAATTGTATACAATACTTATAAATAACGTAATAAAAATTTGTTAAGTCATTCCAATTTCACAACACCCTGTATAATAGTATTCAAAATAAATTATTTCGATACGTCAAATTTCATCAAGAGCCACACCTTTTCCACCTTAATTTTCAACCAATCAAACCATAGTAGTAAGATCCTTCAGACAGGATAGGACAAGTTTGTGAGACGTTCAATTGCGTAGAAAATAAATTGGCGGGAAAATCGTACAACCAATTGATAAGATAAGATGCAACGCCGGTCGGCCGGTCAGTGCAGTGAGAACAGTCCAGCCGACAGGTTGATTCAGGAAGAATCTTCAAGTGAGTTAGTAGAGGTACTGTGGTGCAACAATCATTATTTTGATATTTTTCATGTTTAGTAAAAGTTTAATAGAGTGCAATATTCTTTATATAGAAACCAAAATAACGTTTTCAGTTTTCCAATCTACGAATAACTAAACTTGACTAATCTACTCTATCGTAGAGATAGGAGATTCCGAAAATTACATCAGCTTTTGTCTAGTTTTCGATAAACAAATAAATATCACCTGATTATTTTATTTTTATTTTCAAGGAAACAATATCAATATGTGGATGCTAAAATGTATCATATCATACATAATTTTTCAACAATTAAATACCACTTTGGAAGTTTGTGCATATTTGCACCAAACGATGGAACCAGATAAAAATACAGACAATACAACGAAAATATCAAATATACTAGAAGATAAAAATTCGAATTCTATCAAAAATCAGACAGCGTCCGATTTCTCATCATCCTTCAAAGAATTTTGGGAATATATTTTTATTTCAATTAAGGAAAATTTTATTTATATCTTTATAATTTTAATTTTCATAGGTATTTGTATAATACTGTATTACCGACACCTACAAAATACGATAGATATGTGTGATAAGATACAAATTGTACAATCATCTAATGAATATGGTTTTGTTTAGTAAATTTGATAATTATGTTATTATTTATTATATAAATCTTAATATATATATTTATATCTGTTTTCTTTTCGAATTGTTAATATTTATTTTTATTTATTTTTCTAGTTATCATTTTTTTCTATTTCAGTTGGAAAATAAATAGTTCTAATAGGATTTTGTTTTTATATTTTTGCATTTGGACATCAATGGTTTGTTGCTATGACAAATGCTGCCAATATAATTCAAGGCTGCATGACGTCACTTGCTACAAGGTCAAACGATTGTTCAAATGACAATAATATTTTTTAACCTGACATGTACTGAAAAGGTCCATTATTTTTTTTCTAATTTAAGTTGAAATATTTTTTGTTTTTAATAATATTCTGTATTTTCTCAAGTTTGTTAAAACTGTACTCAGATAAATACTCTACTTTTATAATTGGAAATAATGTATGATATTTTTGAAAAAATTTAAATTGATATGTATTAATTTCAATTTTATTTGTAAAATTATCGATCTCAAAAAGGTTTTTAATCTTTTGTTTAAATTTTAAGTTTAATTAGTATTATTTTTTTGTATTTTAATAAATTGTGAATTTTATATCGACTTCACTGTATTGCAATTGAAAAAAATAAATTTCAAGTAATATTTGGTATTTTTTCAATTCGATATCAAGAAGGTTTTTAAAAATTATGTTTAAATTTTCATTACTATTCATTTCAATATATTGTTAATTTTATAATATTGACTTTCATTTCTTCCTTTTTTGAATATCGGAGTAGATCAGCAATGGTTAGAATAATTTGATATCCTCTACTACATTAAATTGTTGTTGAAACAAATTCAATTGTAAATAGATCGCGTTTTTAGAAAATATAGGGTTCTGCTATCCTATACCGAATGGTTAAAAAGATATAGCCACTCTCACAGAAAAATTACTATCCACTTAGACATTTTATGAAATAACAAAAAACAAAAAGTTTATTACTTTTTGTTGTTAGTTCCGTTTTTATCCATGTTGTATTTTAATGTTTTAAATAATAATAAATAAACCAATCTTCAACATAACACTCGTATTGTGTGAAACTTTATTTTTTGTTATTTCATGTTCATAGGTGGAGAGTGATTTTTCTCTGAGATTGGCTATATCTTTTTAACCACTCGGTATAGGATAGCAGAACCATATATTTTCTGAAGGCTTGAAACGTGATCTATTTAGTTTCCTACAACAACTATGCCAAGATCATTAGTTTGAAAGTTGGAGAGAATTGCAGATGTTTTATAATCGATTTAGCCAAAAATTTAAGAAAATTGTAAATTGTACGAAAAGTATAGGTAATACCTAGGTATAGAACACCCTTAAACCATTCGAAACAGGACATTTTTTGAATATGATGAATTATTAAAATACAGAGTGTTCTATTTAAAATAAGCCTGATACTGCACATTGAATGATCTAATAATGAAACTGAAAATTCTGAACACCCTGTAAAGAGATATTTATTACCTAATCGTGGAATACATTCAACGAATGTCCAACAATTTAGATGTAAGAGAAAATTTGCTAGAATTTGTTGTATCAATTAATGAGTTATTAATTTTTTTCGAAATGTTCACATTTTTTAAAAAGTCAGCACAACTGTATTTAGGTAGGTATAGAGAACCATTATGAAGGAGTATTATATTTTTTAGGGACAATCAAAGATGCAATAAAATATAGGGTGTTCCATAAGAAAAAATATAACTTTCATACGCCATACTATATTGGAACACACTGTATATTTCAAGATATTTTCAAATTATAGTTTAAATTGGAGTAAAATTTGTGGTATAAAAAGATTCTTTCAATAAATTATATTTTCTTCGATATTTGTCCGGTCCCGGACTTTTGTCGAACTCTGTATAAAATGCGGAAGTACCAGTAGTTACGAAGATGAAATGGAGTTTCTTTGGGGGATTTTTGGATTCTCTTTAGGACTTAAATACAGTGTATGATGAAGCAATTATCTCAATGTCCCCATATGACGTATGACAAAATATCGACATTCTTTAACGAATGTTTCCGATCGCTGAACAGAATCTGTGAGGATTTTATTATTGTGCACCGTGCGGCGTGCACCGTATTCCTTGTGTTCCTTACCGTGTTCCAGTTAGAGATGTTGATTTTCGTTTATATTACAAAATATTGTTATTATCAACAACATTATTAATATTTACCTAGGATAAAAAAAGAATGCATTACTCCACATTATTTTTTTAATGGGTAATTGGGTAGGTACTTAATTTGTAGTTTTTAAACAATTGGGCTAAAACAACAAACTTTTAATACTTATCGAGATAACATGTAGGTCGTAGGTAATGGAAATATAACAAAATAAAAAAGAATACATAAAATGGATCCTAACTTAGTGGAACAGCAGCACTGACAAATTTCAAAGCTCATAGCCATTGCCAATGCTTTGCTTTCAATTTCGGTATTTTATTTTGTATTCCTATTTATTTTGCATAAAGTTCGTACGTAATATCACATATTTATCACTTAACGGTATGATAGCAACACAACACACACCGATGGACCGACGCGAGATACGAAATAAATATTAAATACCTTCTCAACTCTTCAACCGATGCATCGACATCGTACGAATTGTACGTGATGCCGAAAAACCCAAAGTAATCGAAGTAATCACTAAGCTGTTGAGTGAGTATTCGTTACTTCGGGTATCGCAGAGTAACGAGTACTTGTATATCGTATCGTTACTTTTTCAACACCACTAGTTGATTCAGGAAGAATCTTCAAGTGAGTAGAGGTACTGTGGCAACAAAAATTATTTTGATATTATCCATATTTAGTAAACGTTCAACAGAGTGCAATTATATTTGCGTGGTTTCTTGTCGAAAAAATATATATGAAATATTCTTTTATATAGAAACCAAAATCAGGTATTTGTATAAAATTGTATCACCGACACCTCCGAAATGCGTTAGATAGTAAGTATGATAATATAGGAATTGTTCAATCATCTGGCGAATATGGTTTTGTTTAGTAAATTTGATAATTATGGTATTACTCATTATATAAATTTTGTTCTTTATTGATAATTATTTAAAATAATATTTATTTGAAAGAATTTAAATATATATTTATATTTGTTTTCTTTTCGAATGGTTAATATTTATTTTTATTTATTATAATTCTTCTAGTCATCATCATTTTTTGTTTTTAATAATATTCTGTATTTTTTGTAAGTAGGTAGAAACTATAGTCAGATAATACTCTACTTTTATAATTGGAAATAATATATGGTATTTTTGAAAAAAGTTGAATTGATATTATTTATTTATTTCAATTTTATTTTTAAAATTATCGATCTCGAAAAGATTTTTAAATTTTCTGTTCAAATTTTAATAATATTGATAATAAAATTAATCATATTTTGTATTTTTTCAAGTTTGTAAAAACTATACTCAGATAATACTCTACTTTTCTAATTGGAAATAATGTATGGTATTTTTGAAAAAAGTTTTTGTTTAAATTTTAAGTTTGATTACTATTATTTTTTGTATTTTAATAAATTGTAAATTTTATAGTATCGACTTCACTGTGTTACAATTGAAAAAAATTCAATTTTAAATAATATTTGGTATTTTTTCAATTCTAGTTGTAATTATTTCAATTCAAAAATCGTTAATAATTTGGTAATAAATTAATGAAAATATTTTGAATTGTTCGAAAATTAGTGATAATTTCAGTGGCGCTTTGAATTTTGGCAATAGTTGTTCCAATTGTACATTCAATATCACTATAAATAACAAATAAATACCTATATATAGTTGCCCAATTAGTTTGTTTTACCAAGTTTGTAAGAGACAATGTTTTTTTCTTCAAATTTCAATTAGAGAGCTCAAATGCAATTTCTTTTAGTACTAGGATTAAAAGTGGCGTTTTTAATTTAAAAGTGTTGCTAAGCAACGAGCAAATTTTTGTATGGTAAGGGAATTGATGGCTTTTGCACCTGAAAATAGTACAAAAATGTCGACATTTTTTGATGTCTGGAGAAAAAGTATATTATTAGATATAATATCATGAATTGAATCATTAGATGCAATATCAAATCTTCGCGACATTTTTAATCCAGTTGTCAGTTTGACGTATAATTAATTTTTAATAAAAAAAACACCAAACTGAAAACACCACATGTAGGGTATTATCGCTGTAATCCAGCGGTGATTGGATGAAATTTGACACATGACTTAAAATTAAGTAATTTGATTGGTTACTATATTTAGTAAAAAATTATCATTTAAATTATATTTGAAAGAATTCAATTTTAAATGCTTGGTAATTTTTTCAAGACTGGAAAAAAATATTTGTATACAAATTTCCATATTTTAGTTTAAAAAAGGCAAATATCTACTATAGGTGTAAAAAGAAATTTGAAATGTTTTTATATTACAAAAAAATTTGTTATATTTTTAAAATTCCAGCTGGAAAAATTCAATACTAAATATATTTTTTTAAATTCTAGTCGAAGAAAACTATTTTTTTCAATTCTATCTTGAAAAAAATATTTTGTTAAATTTATAGTCGAAAAAGATTTCACTTCTAACTACTATTTTCTATTTTTTTAAATTCCAATTGAAACTAATTCAATTTCCAGTATTTCAAATTAGTACCACCTCCATAGTATTCAATCTAATTTTACTTATACAGGGTGTAACAAAAAGGCAGGTCATAAATTATACCACATATTCTGGGGCTAAAAATAACTCGATCCAACCCAAGTTACCCTAGTACAAATGTGCATGCGAAAAAAGGAATCCTTGAGGCTGCAATTGGATATCGTCAGAAGCCATTGCTTTTCCAGAATAATCGGTTTTCGTTAGTAAAACGGTGCCGGCTGTGTATTCAAGAAAATGGGGGCCAATTCGAACATCTAATAAAAACTACACATTTGTAAATAAATAAGATTCAATCAAAAATGTGGGATCCTCGAAAAACTCAAAAATTCATTGACTTTAATTTTTGTTACTCGAAATTTTTGAAGCATAATGAAAAATAGGCCGTATCTCGATAAAAACTGGTAATTGTAAAAAGTACTGAGGGGCAAAAAAGTTTCAAAAATAATGTGTTAGAATAATGGTGCCACAATAAGCATTAAATTGTAACGTACACAAAAATTTTGGGAGGTTTTAGGGGATCTCAACTCCCATAAATTTTTAATGGGGTGCAATAATTCCTCAATTTTTTTTAAGATGCTCTAATCATAAGAAAGCCACTTGTCAACTTTCATTATAATATGTCGAACAACTGTCGAAATATTTGAAAAAATCAATTTTCATTTGGTAACTTCGAAGGGTTGTAACTCTTTTCGCATGCACATTTGTACTAGGGTAACTTGGGTGGGATCGAGTTATTTTTAGCCCCAGAATATGTGATATGATTTATGACCTGCCTTTTTGTTACACCCTGTATATAATACATTTTTTCTAATCGAGATTCAATTAAAAAATATTCAATATAACTTTATTCAACACAATAATATATTCTATAAACAATTACTTACCTCAAAAAACCTAATATCAAACAGTACCAATCTTCATTTGCAGATACAACCTTACCGCAGACTTACTTTAAACGCCACTGCTTTTTCAAATTTTTGCATAAGGTAAATATGGAACTCTCTCCTGTATTAGTAGGTTCAACCCGTAATAAGTGTAATATTGCATGAATCTAGTAATTTTTGTTTATTTATATTGAAAAAACTGACAATATACTTAATCGATGTCTATATTTTTTTTGCTGTAAAATTTCGTTTCAACAACTGATACAACGACGTTAATAAAATTTTGAATTTGGCGTTGAAATTAACTGAAATCGGATTCTCTGGGACTATAGCGACGAAAAATGAACAGATAAATTTTAGAAAAAGAAATAAAAAATGTATTTATTCGAGATTTAGGAAATTACTGGATAATGCTGCGGGGTTCAAACAAAAACTAAGGCATATATAAACATGCATATCAAATAAAATAAATATGCTTTATGCAATTTTTTTCAAAATAAATTTGATACGAGGGTAATTTTGAAAATACATTATTTTAATTGTCATTAAATAAAGCTTCGGAAAAAGAGAAAAAAGAAAAGTTGCAAGTTTAAGTCTAATACTTGAAAAATGAATTTGATACGAGATTAGCAGTATCACCCTGTATAACTTCGGTACTTGCAAAAGCATATTTATTTAAATGCTATTAAGATACTGATGTACTATAAAGTGCAAATATTAAAAAACAATCTAAAAAAACATGCTTTTTCGACCCTAGTTCGCCATTGGTAAAAAATAACCCAAAAAAATGAGCCCGAATTTGGAAATTTCCCCGAAAAAACCCACAGTATATTTTTTTAGAAATTCACGAAAACAAATTTTTTTCAAATTCTTGCAAAATTTTTACTATACAGCGTGTTCCAAAACAACTTATTCGGAATTATTCACTTTTATGCGACCAATAACGAGCGACGGTCTGATTTTTCATGGTGAAGTCTAAAATCGAGCCCTTTCTCTACCAAAAAAACACTGTTTCTACGCAAGAAATAAAACTAAGGAAATAATAAAAAAAACCAACAAAAATAAATTAATCCCATTTATTTTGAGGTCAAAATAAAATAAACATATGTACAGATGTTACTTATTCAACAAATTATTAAATTTGCCACCTAAAATAATTTACTCTATATACAATAAATATTCAATTAGGTACCAAAAAAAAAGTTGAGAATAGTAAAACAATTTTTCTCTTTTTTATATAATATATATATAAATATTATAGATATTAACAGTAACTTTTTAAAGTCCTCTGTAGTAGGTCAAATGAACAAGGCACCTTTTTATTTAAATCGAACAATTCGCACATCTCTCGTATATTACTTTAATAAAATTGATTGTTTTACATGCAAAAACAAAAGATTTACAAAGCTGAAGCTTTGAAGTACGATATATTCAACTGGCGCAGTCAATGGGATAGTATTGAAATGATAAATTTGAAGAAAATCGGAAAGTACATACAAGAGCTGTGGCATAATATGTTCCTTTAAAAAAAAGCTTTCGGTAAGCTATTCTTACAAAAAAAAATAGAAAACAACTATTTACAAATAATTTGAAAAAAGTACTAGCACCACTTCAATTTTTTTATATATTTTTCCTGTATGAGATATGTTTTACTAAAAACAGTATTTTCCAAAATTATTTCTACTATAAGGTTTTTTTTTGACTGTTTGAAGCAAAACTATAATTTCAAGTTTGTATTTGGGACAAGTATCAAAATGTACATTAGTTTAAAATTCAGTATAAAACACAAAACAAAATAGGAAATGCCGTGAGAGTCTGTCGGAAGCAAATAATCAATATCTGACAGTATTTAAAAAAATTATGTTATTTATTTCAAATATATAGACATTTTCAAGTATGGTAGGGTTAATTTTAATTAATTTTAAAAGATAATAGACGTCTTGGAAGTTGGTTGCTTAATTTTGAACATAATCCATCAAAGAAAAGTTGTGGAAAAAATGGTTTCTCAAATTTGTTAGACACCCCTCGTATTTATAAAAATGCAATTATGTGTCCAACATAAAGAAAAATTGAAGTTTTGAAAGTTGAATGTTCAAATTTCCTTCATTTTAGCTACTTTTGGAGAGTAGAAAGGTTCATCATAGGACATGGGAAAAAGGAGGATGGGAAGCAAGTTTTTATCGGAAAAAATTCAAATTTTTTTAAAAATATCATCATAGAAAAGTTGCGTTATGGAAAAAATGGGTTTGCAAATTTGTTAGACACCCCTCGTATTTATAAAAATTCAATTATGTGTCCAATTCAAGGGAAAATTGAAGTTTTGGAAGCTTGTTGGTAAAATCTGCTCATTCTTGAAATGCGGAAAGGATAATTTCAGGACAAAGGATCAACGAAACACAACGAAAGGATGGAAGGAAATTGTGTAAGGTAAAAATGGTGGTGGAGCAAACTTTTGTTGGAAATATATTTAATCTGTGTCGATATTTATTTACTTTCCGTTATTTGAAAATTCAAAGAAAAGTTGCGTTATGGAAAAAATGGGTTTGCAAATTTGTTAGACACCCCTCGTATTTGTAAGATCTCAATTATGTGTCCAATTCAAGGGAAAATCGTGTCGGTATTCATTTACTTTCGATATTTGAAATTTGGTTCGTAAAGACTCTTGGGCAAAGAAAGTAAACTAAATTAAAAAAAAAATAAAGAAAAAATAATCAATCAAAACATAACAGTGTGTTTGTGTGTATAACCAACAATATTTTACAATCCTTATGGTTGCACTACCAACAATATCAGAGCTATATAAGGGATAATCTAAAAAAAATAACATCTACAATTTATACAAATACATTTTAAATTATCCAGTTTTTTTTTTTTATTTCGTACACTACGTCCATTTCGCCGTTGTATCACACTATTTTTCGCTTATTTACGTTAAAATTGTATCTTCAGTCACGACGGAATAATGTCTCATTTTAATCACCCCCCTTTCCCCGATATATGTATACTTCATTTCAACTTTAAATTAACACCCGACGATTGTTTTTGAAAAAGAAACTCACCCTCCACCGTCCAAAGAATCCTCCGGTTTACCTCCCAACATTATTTTATCCGGCCTTCCTATAAGAGAAGGTTTGCCGGGAGGTAGATTTTGCATCGCTTCAGCTTGCTCACGAATTTGTCTTTTACGTTTTTTACTCCACAATTCGTGACAATCTTGCCACGTCGGCAATTCCGGAGCGGATATCCTGAAATAAATTTTAAAAACCATTTTAAGATGATTCGGAAAAAATCAAAATACACTTTTTAGGTCACCCTGTATAGTATATGTATATTTATGGCAAATGCATTGTCAAATACGAGGGAAAATTGAATCAGTTTTTTAAAAATATTGACCAGCCATAAAAATAATGAAAAGTTTCAAGAAATTTTCCAAAAATAATGACTAATAAATTTTCCAAAAATAATGAGAAGTTTTAATGAATTTTCCAAAAATAAACTGTTTCAACACAAAAAATAAATTAAAATTCCATATTTATTTTTCAATTATTGTTCATTTTACGATACAGAGTGATTCAAAATTGATTAGTATTCTGTTGCAAAAATTTTTGGAAGTTTTCTAAAAATTAAAAAATATATAATGTAGAAATAGTAAAAAATAAACCAAAATTCGTGAGAGCCTATATAAATAGAAAAAAAATAGAATATTTATTTTTCAATTATTGTTAATTTTACGATACAGCGTGATTCAAAATTGATTAGTATTCTGTTGCAAAAATTTTTGGAAGTTTTCTAAAAATAAAAAAATTTAAATGTAGAAATAGTAAAAAATAAACCAAAATTCGTGAGGGCCTATATAAATAGAAAAAAAATAGAATATTTATTTTTCAATTATTGTTCATTTTACGATACAGTCATTCAAAATTGATTAGTATTCTGTTGCAAAAATTTTTGGAATTTTTCCAAAAATTAAAAAATATATAATGTAGAAATAGTAAAAAATAAACCAAAATTCCTGGGGGTCAATATAAATAGAAAAAAAAATGGAATATTTATTTTTCAATTATTGTTAATTTTACGATACAGAGTGATTCAAAATTGATAAAAAAATGTTTTTTTTTTACAAAAATTAAAAAATATATAATGTAGGAATAGTAAAAAATGAACCAAAATTCCTGGGGGCAATATAAATAGAAAAAAATGGAAGTTATTTTTCAAAAATTGTTAATTTTACGATATGGAGTGATTCAAAATTGTTGAGTATTCTTTTGAAAAATTTTTGGGAAATTTCCAAAAATTAAAAAATATATTAATGTAGAAATAGTAAAAAATAAACCAAAATTTCTGGGCGCATGAATAATTAGAAAAAAAAATGGAATGTTTATTTTTAAATTATTGTTAATTTTACGATAGTGATTTAAGGTTGTCAAATACGTACAAAATTCATAATAATAATTTAAAAATAACCAAAATTTTAAAAGTTTAATTTTTAGAACTAAATTTTAATCAACGTTAATTAAATCAGGCGAATGCGTGAGCCAGCTAAGAAAAAAATCAATAAATTTTTTTTCAAAGTACACTCACTGTTCGGGGTTAATATTCTTCAACCAGGACGATTTGAGCGCATCCTCGGCGGTTATCCTCTTATCCGGATCCAATTCCAACATCTTATCCAAAAGATCCAACGACGAAGCTGGCATAAATACGAAATCCTCCCTTAATCTCCGCCTATGAAGTTTGTTCGGTTTCAACGTATGGAATAGGGGTAGTTTGATCACAGAAGGCCATACGGCGGGGGTAGGTGTACCGCATACTCGAGATATCCTATCCAATTGCATCATTTCGGCGTTCGCCTAAATTGAAAAATTGTATTAATAAAAAGCATCAATACTCCAAGAGGGATTCCAAAAAGTTTGACCAAATTCTCCAAAAACTACCACAACAAAGTACTAC
>CAJUYI010001089.1:69574-99279 GCA_910591695.1 Galerucella pusilla | reverse complement strand
GAATCGTTGATCAAGTTTGGAATTCAATAAATCGGGATTAAATGGTCCGAATTGAACGTTCAAAAACACCTTTAATGCTAACCCAACTGGACTATAAAGGGGGTATATACGATTAGATAGCTGCACTAAAAGAATTGCCTCAACTATACCTGAGCTAATACAAGTTTTCGGTCTGTTGATGTACAGAACAATAGAAAAAGGTTTGGACAGGCCAATTAAATATTATATTTATCAAATCAAATTTTTACGTACCTTCGCCGATTTGAGCGATAACTTCGAACATATCGACGCACCTCTCTCCCCAATCTTTCCCGCACATCTGGAAATTCCTCGAGCCCTTCCTCTTCAAAATCGTAGGTCGTTTCATCGGCGCTTTGGGCTTGGGGGAAGGTTTCTGTTTTTCGACGATTTTAATGTTATTTCTCGGCGGTGTACTCGGTAGCTCCTCGTCGCCGCTCAATTCTTCGGTGCCGGGAATTACTAAAAACAAATTTTCATTTCAAAATAAATCGAAAGAAATTGTAAAAAAAAACATTTCTTACCAGGCGGCATCGGTAGATCTTTGATGTTCTTTCGCGGCGGCGTTCTAGCTCGAACATTGACAATAGGTCGATTAGGAACAGAAACAGGACTAGGCGATCTACTAGGCGGCGACACAATCGCCTCCAATTGCGTCTGATCTATACCGGGAGGTAACGGTAGCTTTGTAACACTCTTTGATTTGCTCTTATTCATTTCTATGGTTGCGGTAGTTGTAACTGGTTTGTCTAGCGAAGGAGTTGGTGGGGTAGCGGCACTACCCGGACCGGTGGTGATCAAAGTAGGAATCGGTGCTGCTACCGATTTCGTTACGTTAACTTGAACCGGAAGTGGCGGTGTCGGAGGAGTAGTCGGTTTTACGATACTGGCTTTTTTATCCGGTAGTTGGATGTCGTTCAACTTCGACGGCTCCGTGTCGGGTATCGGAATATCATCTATGTCCATCGGATAAGGTGTCACCAAATTTTCTTTGTTTTCTAAAAAAATGTTTTAATTAAAAAATGGATGAATAACAAGCAAAACGATGGGAAACTGTCATAATTTCGCCTTTACCGCAAGAGGGAGTTAAATTTGGCTGGTAGAGGGCCCACAGAGCGCCATAGAACTCATCAACATCTTTGTGTAATAGAGAAGAAGATGGAATGAAGAAGGAAGACGAACTTTCGTCATGTTCTGCGCACTTTCCAAAACGCCGCCATATTGCCAATCATATGTTTAATGTTTTGAATGACTGTCATAACTATAACTTACACAACTAAATCTTACTTGTTGTAATCGTTCAATTTTATAATAAATTGTTAACTCTGAACATTGGAACATTAAGTGAGTGTCTTTATTGTTAAATAAGATTGTTTTCGTTTTCGTTTCAAGTTATATGTCATGCGTTTGATTTCGCGCGTTATTTTCTGATTGGCAATATAGCGGCGTCTTGGAAGTTTTTTTTGATTTGTCGTGCGCGGTAACACACCTTCTTCTCTATTACACCATGGCGCGCATGACGCTTTACAGCAACTAAACGAACTAATAAAACCTAATTCCCACTTGTCATTATTTCAATAGAGGAGTCTAAGGTCAGTGTGGCCAACAAAAAGTGTTTTTTTCTAACAAGAATGACAGTTAAGGTCTACCGTTCAAAACATAAGATTTTTGCGTATATTTTGAAATTTAAAATGACTTTTTACCTGAATACTCAACATATCGATGGCCAATAATACTAGGAACTCTTGGCATGTCACCATTTCATTTCTGTTATCTGTCACTAGTTATGTCAGATGTCAGTGGAAAAAGTAATTTGAAGAATAGTTACAACCTCGGTTACAACTAACTAGAAATGCTACAAAAATCTAATCGAAAATGGACATACACAATTTAACGAATATCAACAAAAATAAATATAACTGACATTTGACATAACTAGTGACAGATAACAGAAATGAAATGGTGACACGACAAGAGTTCCTAGAATTATTGGCCACCGACATGTTGAGTATTCAGCTGAAAAGTAATTTTAAATTGCAAAATATACGTTTCGGGGGTGTATTCATTATTTTAATAGAGCAATATACAGATTGCGAAAAAGCGTTTGGAAATATGCGAATTACAGAAGTACGACAAGGAAAATATGAGGAAAACAGCTTGAAAGAAAGAGAGAAAGGATAATTGTGCGCGGTCATAGAGTGCGTGTACTTAGTTCCAGAGGCTGGCCGAATGTTGATTGCCCCCCCTATTTAAGCCGCTGTTGCCAGAAGCGCAGATTAATTTGTACAAATGATATTTTTGTCTCGTTATCGAGACATGCACTATCAGGTCAGAAACGATCAAGTTGACAAAAATGGATTTTAGGATGTACAGGTTACGTAATAACGATTGTATTTTTTTAATTCTTCAACACCCTCACTCCTTCGATGTTGGGAACGTACTGAATACCACCAACTAGTGAATTATCTCTGTAAAGGACACTGTTGCCGGATGAAAGTGTTTAGTTTTACCAAACAGTGCATGAGTTCGAAAAAAAGTCAACGATAACGAGACAAAAATATCATTTGTACAAATTAATCTACGCTTCTGGCAACAGCGGTTTAAATAGGGGACAATGAACATTCGGGCCAGCCTCTGCAACTAAGTACACGCCCTCTATGACCGCGCACAATTATCCTTTCTCTCTCTCTTTCAAGCTGTTTTTCTCATATTTTCCTTGTCGTACTCGTGTAATTAGCATAGTTCCAAACGCTTTTTCGCAATCTGTAGATGTTTGCAATGAGAAAAAACATGCAAAAATCTTATGTTTTGAACGGTAGACTTTAACTGTCATTCTTGTCAGAAAAACACTTTTTCTTGGCCACAATTACCTTAGACTGAACTCCTCTACTCAACTGCGCAACACTTTTCTCTATTCTCCAAAAACAATGACACACTTTGTTCGTTACCCACGAGAAAAGAGAAAACAATTTACACTTACCAGTTTTATTATTAGAATCGACTTCCTCCGACTGCTCGTCGCCGTTGGATTGTTCCATTTGCTCTTCCAATTTTTTAAGCTCCATCTCTCTCTTCCGCCGATCTTTGACCATTTCGGCGAAAAGACTAGCGTCGGTGATTTTATTTTTCAATTGTGACGACTTTACGGAATGCGGTGACGGGCTTCTGTTATGTCTATGCCTTGGACTTTTGTCTTTTCGTGGACTTCTCGATCTGTGTCTTTTGCTACTTCGCCTCGTCGGCGAAGGAGTCGTATAATGTCTGCCGCGACCGTAACTCGACGATCTCGATCTCCGTCTCGATACTGGACTCCTACTTCTAGAATACCTGAGAAGATTGAAAAAATAATTAAATAAATAAAAACCGTATATAATCAAATTACTTACTTGGTTCTTTCTTTTAATCTGGCCCGTTCTTTTTTGTGTTTCCTATGCAGCATTTCTCTTTCTATTCTTCTTTTTCTGCTACTTGGGGTTAAAGAGCGATGTTTGTAGTGAGAATGCATAATGGCGTCCGGGGTGGCCCCTCTGTAAGGGGACTTCAAGGGGGGAGATAGACGGTCGTCTATTAGTATTGGGGAATCTCTTATTCGAATTGGTTCGTCGGAAATGAAATGATTGTACCTAAATAAAGAGATATTTTCTTTAAAAGAATAACATTTTCACCATAGGTTCGAAATTTTATAAATTTATACAGTTTACGCAATTTTTTTTTGTTTCTAGAAACATTTTTATTAAATATAGACTCAATTTTAAAAATTTTCGGCAGCGACACTCAAAAAATAGCTGTTCCTTATCCTTAATAACAATTTACACCACAAAAAATTTCAATACATCCAGTATATTTACATATGTGGAAATAAATTACCTTGCAGGATGATGTAGTGGTGGAGTATGAGGTGATTCTCTGGTGGTAAATTCTCTGGAGGAAAAATCACGCGCATATTTAGGTGGAGGTGTTTCAGATGGAGGAGTTGGACTTCGTACTTCGTATGTTTCTGGGGATCCTATACTGTCATTGGAAACTGGTGAGCACCCCCCAGTGTCTATTGTCTCTTTGTGGATACCACTTTTTCTTGTATTTTCCCAATCTAGTATAGGTTCAATTTCTGGTCTGGGGGGAGTTCTTTTTGATAAACTATTGTCTGAAATCACCGATCCACTTGCTAAACTCTCTAAAAATCAAATAATTCAAATATTATCATCATTTTTATCGCTTCTAATGGAATTCTTACCTAAACTAGTACTTCTCGATCTATGTTTAGCTTTCCTTTTCTTCTTTTTAGTCTTTTTATCTTTCTTATGTCTCTTTTCCTTCTTTTTTCTCTTTTTTCTATCAATAGAATCATAGTCTTCATCAAAAGTGGGAGATACAATTGGTGCTACATATTCTGTCGGTGATGTTGTTTCTTCTACCTTTCTCCTTTGTTTTACCTCGCTAGATCTAGAAGAACGAGAAGAAATCGACAACTGCCTTTCTCTTACTAAAATAGGAGGTGTCGGAGATCTGGGAATAAGTGATTGGTCTAGACGATGTCTTCTACCTGAAAAATATAATTTAATTCAATCATTTGAAAAAAATACATATCAAAATTGAGAAGTAAAACTAATACAACAACAACTCTGCATAAATCTATCTCCAAAAACTTGAGAAATGTATCTAGAATCAAAAGAGCACCTAAATTTGTTTAAAATATAAAATGTATAACAATTAACAAATAAAAACAAATAATATTACATAAAGTTAAAACACAAACAATAAAAATAAATTTTCAATGTACAGTGTAAAACAAAATCAAAGTAAATATGTTTTTAAACTCCTCTTAAATTTATTCAAACTCAAAACTTTTTTGTGTGCTGGTAAGGTATTATAAAGAGAATAGTTGAGTGAATTCTGTGAACTAGATAGATGAAAACGATTTGTAAGAATATTACAGGCTTGTCTACTATTGTAATTATGGATATCTGAATTTTTTGTTTGGGGTTTAAAAATAAATAATATTAGGAGAGGCATTATCCATAGGTGAACAAATAATGCCTTACAGTGTTCACGGAAACTGACATTACTTAAAATCCTAATTGCTGCCTTTTGAATTACAAAGATATCTTTGGCCAATGACGAATTTCCCCAAAGCATAAATTCAAAGTTAATATGGGAATGTACAGGGAAAAAGTAAGTTTTTAAAGTTTGAAAGCTAACGACTCATTAAGTTTGTTAAAGTACCAAAACTGAGCTGAATAATTCCTAAAATAGTCCTTTAATTAAGTTGTTTATAGGACTGTAATATTTAACCAACACATCAAGCAATGGAAATACAAAAGATATAACACAAAAAATGAACAAAAAAAACAACTAAATTTTTGAAGCATTCAATCTATAGTAACATGTCCCTACTCTAACTGTAAAGTCAGACAGTTTCATATTACCTAATTCATAGTTATAAAAACATTCACAAATAATAAAAATCTCAATTAAAAATTCGAATACATACTAAAATTTTTTGAATTGTTCCAAATAAATAACCTAGTTATCTTTATTTTCAGTAATATTTGGAAAGTGCTGCTACAACATGATGTTTATTATGTCAAAGAAATACCTCTTTTTATGAATTGTTTGGAGTGAAAAGAAGTAGGATGTAAAATATTATTGATTAAATAAATCTATGACTAATAGGTAGTATAGCTAACCTGGTGAATGCAATATCAGGGATGTTTCTCTGAGATATATATCTTCTTCTAGACGCGCGTAGCGACTATGTTGAGCACTTCTATGCATATCTGCATCCAAATCTAATTCACCATCATCACTAACAATTTCCTCTTCTCCGCTTTGAATTTCTCCAGCTTCTGGCCCAGATAGATCTTCTGAACTCACATCGGAATATTCAACTAGTTTTGTTTTTGTTTTGGATAAACCTATGTAATTATTTGTTGAGCCTTTTTCATCTCTTTGTTTGCGCTTTTTAGATTTCTTGTTATGTTTGCCATGCCGATTTTTTTCCATTTTACAAATTAATTAATATCTAACATTGCTTTCCAGCACATAGTAAATTGTGCTGGTTTGCCTGATGGCACCTGACTCCTATGGAAAGTCCACATACTCAAAATTCTATTTGAAAGACATCATATTGGTTATGTTGACATGAAGATTGCAGTGTTGCCAGAAATGGGATAATTTTCACCAAATCCACAAATGTTCAAACTCAATAAATAGTTTGGCTAAACTCTGGTTTAACTAAAACATAAAGGATGTTTTCATTACTTGAAAATTTATTTTTCAAGTAGATATGATTGAAAAAAGATCAATTATTAGGAATACACATGCATTACTACATTTTTTTGTATATATCTATAAAAAACAATTTTTTGATAATTGTTTATCAAAAAGGTACCACATCGGGATAATGGCAAGCTGCTTTACATAGAAATTTATATTTATATAATAATTTAGCCAAACTATCCATTCTTAAAACCTAGATACTTATATCACAAATTCTAATCTATTAGTGAAAAATCGTTTATATGTGGAAAATAATGAGTTTAAATTGTGCCCAAGACATGAAGATGCTTGTTTATAATGGACAATTTTCACAAAATTGGTGTTTAAAGGGCTTGATTTAGTGCATACAGTTCTGGGATTGTGATATATATTTATTGGAGCACCCAAAAAACCATCATTCATTAAATACAATAACAAATAATTTGGGTATTTATTTTAAAATAGTGTTCAACCAACTTATATTATCTTCATGAAATAACAAAATTTTATTGTCTTATATATAAATACTTTTTAGTTTGTATCAAGGTTTTATAAGTTCTACAGTTGTTTTGTAGATTAGTGGCGGTATATATCAGTTTACACTCCCGTTGATAAAGCCAGAAGATAATTAATGCTAGATACTACAACAGATTTTATTAATAAATGTTTGGATAGTAATAGGATAAGTTGAATATTTAGGCTATAATAAATATTGAAAAAAGATTATAATTCTACCCTGGCAACACCGTTAAGTTGGCATGCATGATTTTGGACCGTCACCACGTAAGAGAGCTGCATTTTTGTAAATTATTTGAAAGCAAAATAAAAAAAATTCACAGTTCAGCTGGTAAAAAAACTCAAGAAAATGAAAGTTGAAAATTTCAAAGAAATTAAAATGACATTGGTGACCTTGAACAAATGAAAATAATGGCGATATACAACGATGTTTAGGGTGGGTCAAAATTCGATAAAAAAAGCAAAATAAAAGCACAATGGCATTAATGTTAACTGTAGTGCAAAATTCACACTTACCCAAATGTCGAATTAACTAATAACGTTCACTGCCGCACTCACTAACGTAGAACACAGCACTTGATTCCATTAGACAAGTTCTTTCGTCATTTATTACACTCTTCTAAGATTTTGATGCTTTGGTGCTCTATTTCTGAAAAATATTGACTTTTTTAGACAATCCTAATTTGTTTTATTCTTATTTATTGATTTAAAATATTAGATGTAGCATAGGTCATAAAATATTTGAAGATTCAGTATTTTTTACAGCGAACGATCCTTTCAACAGGACGCCATTTTCATCTAATTGTTTTCGCTATTCGCTCGTATAAATAGCATGCGTCATTATTCTCCGCCCCTCTACACTTCAGAAGATCCCTTCTATTACCATTCCGAAGATGTAATTCCGTTATTATAATTTAGAAAATCTCTCTATATAATTAAAAAAACGATTTAATTGTATTTATTTGAAAACGGAAAAATCTAATATTTTTTAAATACAACGATAGGTTTGTAATTTTTAATTAAACAGTTATGTCGCTACTGACAGATAGGTGGCAGAGGTGTCATGTGTCAATATCGAAAAAGTTTTCAATTTAGTAACAGAAGTTTTATTTTATTACAGTAAAGTTGAATTAAGCTTTTGAAATAAAATACCCGAAATTTCATAAACAGCAGTGAAACTTGTCAATATCTAGACAATGTGAAACTTGGCATACCTAATTTGTCAGAAAGGATCAAAACATTAATAGAGGATGATGAAGTAGAATAATTTTGGTACTTGGAAGAACCTAAAGAATTTGTTTGTTAATGTCCAGACAATTCAAACTGAACTGTTTTTATAATTCACTTCAATTGCTCATAACTATTTGAAAAGTAAAGGTAAGGAAACAAAAATTGCTCACATTGACAAAATTTATTTACAAATATTTCATTAATTCCTTATTATACTGTATAAATAGACTATTACTACTTAATATTGGCACTTTTCTTATCAGCTTGGCAATTTAAACGGTAAATAAAATTACGCTCTGTTATTCTTGGCAATATTATGTGTAGCCCAATTAACAGAAGTTTTCCAAGAATTTGAAAGAGCTTCATCGAACTTAGACCTAAAATGGCGCAAGGCTTCTTCATCTGACATTTTCATCACCTACAAAACAATTATTAAAAAATACGATCATTTGCATCCATTTTTATACCAACCAAAGTATCTCTTAAATAATTCAAGTCCTTTTCTGAACTTAGTTCGGGTAAACCTGTGGATATCATCATAGCAAACAAGGATATGAACAGATTTCCGTGTTTTCTGAGTACCATAAATGCCTTAAAACAAAGAAATGATAGAAGTGTTGATATTTTAGATACAAAGAAATTACCTTTTCGCAACATTCTTGGAATATTTTGAATTCCAAGGATTTAGTATTTTGTCCTTTGTTTATTACATACACAAAGTCGTGGGTAAGGACAAAAGGAACTCTTTCTCTTTTAAAACCAAATTTTTCTTTGAAATGGCCAAGAATATGACCGAAATCAATGTGGAAAACCTGAAAAATTCAAATGTAAACAACTTAATCAGCAAATAGTATTCATTGAAAATATTCACCTGTCCATTTTGCTTGACCATGATATTATCCGAATGACGATCTGCGATGCCCAAAACGTACGTGGCTACACAGTAGCCAGCGCAAGATAAAGTGAATTCCGTGACGGCTTTATTTAAGGCGTTTTCCGAAGGATTGTGATCCTTTAACCATGCTAAAAGTATTTTAATTTGTAGTACAACAAAATTTCATTAAACTCCTTGTAACAATTACCTAAAATTGGTCCTTTTCTAAAAGCAGCCGTTGCTGTGAACATCCCCTTTTCTTTTTGTATATTCGCTATCGTGTCCGCGTTTAGGACAACTTCGATCATACCGACACGATTTTCTAATGATATGCAACCGTAGGGATTCATCCTGAAAACCACAAAAAATAAACTCATATAAAAGTGGGTTGAAAAAATAAACATACCTCAAGTCTAGGTTTTCTTTTTTCCATAATTTATCCATTAATTTAATCATTTGTAACGTCAACATATCCTGTCGAAGATCATCTCCATTCTTGAATATTATATAAACGTCTTCTCCGTAAGCATCCGAGTTTTCAAAAACTATCCATAGAGGGCGCATTTTACTATCCATTACTCTACATTTTTCCAATCTTAAACACAAATTTATTCATAAATAGTTAGTATAGTCACCGTTATATATTTACATAGACATTTTCATGCAGCTCTGATTTAAAGAGCCGAAATACGATCGTAGGGTGTAAGCACTCTAAGTGCGCGAGGGTGCTGCCACCTTGAGAGTCCCGTCACTTCTAAAATGGCTGATTTAATGAGAACTGTAACGCAGTTAGTAGTAATAGAGGAGCTCAGTCTAAGGTCAGTGTAGCCAACAAAAGTGGTTTTTTCTGACATAAATGACAGTTAAGGTCTACCATTCAAAACATAAGATTTTTGCATGTTTTTTATCATTGCAAAAATCTATATTGCTTTATTAAAATAATGAATACACCACCGAAGCGTCACCATTCCATTTCTGTTTTTCTGTCACTAGTTATGTCAAATGTCAGTTATATTTATTTTTGTTGATATTTATTTAATTGTGTATGTCCATTTTCGATTAGATTTTTGTAGCATTTCTAGTTAGCTGTATCTCTATTCTTCTTTTTCCACTGACATCTGACATAACTAGTGGCAGATAACAGAAATGAAATGGTGACATGCCAAAAGTTCCTAGAATTATTGGCCACCGATATATTGAGAATTCATCTAAAAAGTCAGTTAAAGAGAAATTTATCTGGTAAAAGAAAAGCTCGAGTGTTTTTTGGCTAGATAAATCAACGACAGAATATATGGATAAACAACAACAATAAAAGTAACCAAACTTGCGACTCATTGTCATTGTGTAAAAGTGACGCTCGCTTACTAGATATTGAGGAAGAGAAGTTTTTATCCGATAAAAAAGGATGCACCTTTTTATCGATGTCAAAGTGACAATAACATTTCCAGGTATATGGCATTTTAACATTGGAGTTAATTTATCAAAGTAAAATTACAGTAACTTTTAATATGCCGCCAAAAACTTATTTTTCGACTGTTAGCGAAGTTCACAACCATCTCAAAGGTAGGCTACTGACTCTCAAAGTGGCGCCACAGATCAGTTTCCCATCTACTGGGAAAAGTAGAATTCGATAGATGGCGCTCTAAAATGTCAATGTCATCTTAGCAACGAGTAAAACAAATCAGCTGCCGTATAAGCCCTTTGATATTTAAGTGGTTTTATTTTGCTGTTTTAGTTATTTTCAGTGCGTGTTTTGTAAAACTTTTGCTTTTTCTTCGATTATGCTTTAGTATTTTGTGTTGTTAAACTAAATTTTGACTCCTAATATTTTTATTTTTGGAGTAATAGTTATGGTTGATATTTGTGAAAAGTACAACAAGCGTTCAATTAACTATTTAGTTTTAGATCTGATTTCGTGTTTTTATTTTATTTTTGATATTGTCATATCTACAAAAGTTGCAAGGTACGTTTGTATTGAGTAATATTGTTAATCTTTATTACAGACTTATTTTCTCTTTGATTTGCAATGAAAACAAAAAATAGAATAACAACCTCTTCCATGATACCTATATCTGATTATATAATAATATTACATCAGAAATGATGACAGTTGAGTTAAATAGAAAAACACGGTTTAAAACTTGTCACTGACACAAAATTAAAGAAATAAAGTACGAATTTACGGTAATTACGTTGACTTGCATATAATACAAAAACAATGCAAAACGAATTATTTTACTCGTTGCGCCAGTTACAATTTTTTCCGCCAGAGGTCCCAAATTAGACAACCACCGACATTTTGAAAAGAAATAATAAAACACGTACGTTTTGTAACTATGTATATACAGAGTGATCAGATAAAAGGAACAACCTTATTTCCCCTTATTTCAGTATTGCAATATACGGGGTGAAGTCTATAATTTATAATATAGAAAAAATTTAGGAAACATTTCCAACAAATAGAGTTCAATTTACAAGTTTTTATAAAAAAATACTCACTTTATCCTTGTGCACCTGTACATGGGATTTAGAGGACTCCTGGTGTGGTTAATAGCCATTTCCGCGGTGGATTCGCTGAGATATTCCTTGAGAGCAATTTTGGCTTTTTCTTTATCTTTACTTTGTCTAACTAATTCGCTGCATATTTTCAGTTTGTCAAGGCACTCGAGTTGTTTTTGAAGTATACCAATGTGTTCTTGAGTACCTCTACAGTAGGCTTCTAATATTAGACCGAATCGGACAGATACGGCTGGTACAGACATTTCTGATCTATATAAAGAAATAAAAGTAAAACTTTCGTTTAAAATTCGTTTAATTTTTTCTACTTACCTGAGATGCCAGAACAAATAATGCCCTATTTGTTGGTTACTGAGCGCTCTACGAAGCAAAAAATTCACTAAATCGCAATCTAAATAGAGTTCGTGTTTTAAGGCTTGCACTAATTGTAAAAGATACAGTAAAATATCTTCATCACTAAAAAAAAATTAAAAGAAAATTATTCAACAAATAGACTATAAAATAATATAGAATTCTTACCTCACGTCATAAAGACACTCGACGGCGAATTTTCTAAGCTCTTGATCGGCATAAGCATAATCCAAAAGCTCTAAAGCTTTTTCCACGGGTAATTTAGGCCAGACTTTGAGCATTGCAAATACTTCACTCACTTCCTCTCGCTTATCCCAATCTATACAGTACAACAGTTTGGGCAACACCTCCGGTTCAATTCTACGCCAATGACTTTTTAACGCCCATATCTTTTTGCGGTCCTAAAATTTCAACATATTTTATTGTTTGATTTTAAGATTTTACATATTATATTATGTAGTAGTTCAAATGTACCCTAACCTGATTAAAGGTTTCACATAAATATTTTACATATGCGGTAGTTCAAATGTACCCAACTGATTATAAATTTCATATAAATAAGATTTTACATATACAGTAGTTCAAATGTACCCTAACCTGATTATAATGATTATAGGTTTCATATAAATAATATTTTACGTGTACAGTAGTTCAAATGTATTAAATGTATTCTAACCTGATAATAGGTTTCATATAAATAGGATTTTACATATACAGTAGTTCAAATGTATCCACCAAATTATGGGTTTCATATAAATAGGATTTTACATATACAGTAGTTCAAATGTATCCACCAGATTATGGTTTTCATATAAAAAGGATTTTACATGTACAGTAGTTCAAATGTATCCACCAGATTATGGGTTTCATATAAATAGGATTTTACATGTACAGTAGTTCAAATGTATCCACCAGATTATGGGTTTCATATAAATGATATTTTACATGTACAGTAGTTCAAATGTACCCACCAGATTATGGGTTTCATATAAATAAGATTTTACATATACAGTAGTTCAAATGTACCCTAACCGATTATAGGTTTCATATAAATAATATTTTACACATACAGTAGTTCAAATTTACCTTAACCTGATTATAGGTTTCATATAAATAATATTTTACATAATATGCATACTGCATATTATGCAGTAGTTCAAATGTTCCTACCTGATCGTGAGCTTCATACAAGTTATCAATTTCGTATAAGAGTTTTTTAAATGCTACTTCGTCGATTATTTCAGTCTCATTTTCGTAATCATTAAAATCTACATTTTTAATAATCATATCGACATTGGGGAAAACTACAGTTTGATCATTAGCGTAACTAGAAACAAAAATATTCCAGAAATTAAAATTAATATTTTGGTATATTTATTTATTATTTACCTTTTAATATGAACAGTAAGAGTGGTGGCATGTTCGATGTATGGGTTACTAACTACAGTACCTAGAGGATGTAAAACATCGTCTGAATTCATATCGTCTGCAAATGCCCACATATACAGAGTCATATCTCCACTTTTTAACTGTCCCTTAAAATCGTACACTGAAGTATTTGCCCATGCAAGAGGGTTATTCGAAAAATTGTTCTCCTAAAATATAAATTGAACATTTTACTTCTAAAACATATTTAAGTACTAAAATTACCTTGTTTGAATCTTTTGTTTTCTTAGTTTTAGTTCCTTTAACATATTTATTAACTTCGTAAACAACAAAACACAGTTTAGCACTTCTCGGTATGTTGCACACCTCAATGTCAAATACTAGTTCAGTGTCAATCATACATTCGTATTTATCATTTATAGTACAATCTACAGTCTTTTTTGGTTGACATAAGGTTTTACCGCCATGGAAAAGTCCAGCCTGAATACCAATCTAAAAGGAATTGATTAATTTAATTATTACATTAATTATATATTGTAATTTTCTCACCTCTGACGTTTTTTTAAGGTCGCAATTTAATTTACTAACTGTACACATTTTAACTACAAAATTATCACTTATATTCCAAGACGAAACGCTATTCTTTTTTTTTCTTAATGTATTTGTTGAACTGAAAGAAGTTGAATGAACTTTTTTATTTTCAAATATATCCAAACTTTCATAATCATTCGTTTTAAATACTGAAAAATAGAAAAAATAATTAAATGAAACATTATTAGAACCTATTAAAATATCTTACCTGGTACTTTATCAATGTGCAAAGTAATGAGTGTAGGTGTAATACCCTTAGATATACAGTCTTGGACATACTGAAACTCAATAATCCGATTATCTCCAATTAAAAATTCATCTTGACCACAAACTTTCAAAACATATTCACTGACTCTTTCGTTTCTGATATTTAATGTAGTTGCTCTTTTGGCCAAAAACATTTCCAACAATTTTTTTGGTTTTATTATTGCTGGTACATTAAAAGTATAACTACTTTGCATGATTTCTTTTTCATTTTTTTTGTCACAAAAATCATATTCATGATCAAACTTTGTAGCGATTTTTATGTTTCCATTTACAGTCTGTTCTAGTACAAAACTTTCAGGTAGGATTCTGGGTGGGAATTGGTATTTCAAACTATCTACCCAGGTTTGTTTAGACCTTTGTTGGGCTAACTCATCGCCCATTCTACGCATTTTAAAGCGAAAGTCATTAATTTCTGAACTGTTCAGAGCATCAAACTCTTGAAGACCTGGAATATTCACAAAATCACAAAAAGAAATTTAAAACATCCATAAACATACGTTTTCCAATTAGATGACCAATGGAAATATTTAAAGTATCATCTGCTTTTTCACCTCTACATTCAGAAACAATAAGCAGTGCTCCAGTGGGTCGAATGTCACAAAGTCGTCGGGATTCATCATTGACTTTTTCTCTCTCAGCCATAGAATTGATGTAGGTAAAAATATAAACAGACATGTCATGGAGTTTACCGAATAGGGGAAACTTTGCAGCTTCCTCCCATAAGTCCTAAAATTAGTTCAGTAGTAGATATATTTCAAGAGTCGAATTATATAAAGTTACCTCTTTGATTTCTGCAAAAGATGCATTGTAACTGACATTATTCAACAAGATTATAATTCCGTTGGGCAGTAGACAAGTCAATGTAATAGTGCATTCAGTAGATGATTTGTCCCAAAAATCATAACTGTACTCTGAAGGAATCGGAACCATTTTTATTATATAGTCTCTCAGTTTAGCATTATCACCATAATTAAAGTTTTAATCAAAACAACAAAATAAAAAGCTTTTCCCATTGAAAATTTGGTTGAATCATCAATGCATCTTTGATCATATTTTTTAGAATTCCATATTTTTCTTTCTCAATTCAATCTGAGATGATTAAAAAGATCTTCACAATCACTACTCTACAAAAAATATTGTTTTTAAGTATTATAATAATATTTTGGAAATAACTTGAACTTCATTTGTCTGTTTTTAACACCCATAAAAACAATAACGCATGCAATCGAACAGAAATAAAAGTTCCTATAATAGTGAGACAGCTGCCAACTATTTGCAAGCTGGGGAGTTAAAATCATATTTTCAATAAAAGTTAAATAAAATTCAATGAACATCTATTTAATGTTATAATTTCATTTCATTACAAATATACAAAGGCTTCTAAACTTAAAAAATTGAAGCTGGATAAAGTTTCCACTGCAGCTTGATTCTGTGATCGGTCTAGTAGGTTATCTATGATCTGTCTTGTGACTTGTGAGTGACGTGACATACATTCTCAGCCTATCCTATGCGCTATGCGATCATTGCGATCTGAAATTTTGTAAATTCTAAAAGGAAAACGAGTAAAAAGAAAAAGGTAATTATGAAAAACCATTCAATAAAAGTTCCCCGATTGTATAAAGTATCTGCTCAAGTGGCAAAGGAAGTAAGTGAAGGAATTGGAAGTATTAAAAACCTTGTTTATGAAAAACAAAAAAAACACCCCGTGAGTATGAAGGTTATGTTGAAACCTTTTCGAAATCAATTATTTTTGAAAATTTTTTAGAATATCAAAGCCATTTATGCTCTCGTAACAACACTTTTTCAAAAATCTGAAGAAATAGAGACTTTGTTAAAAAGATCACAACTTCTAGTAAAAGAAATAAGATTTGATCCATGGTTAGCAAAAGTTTTGATTGTGGAACTCTTATGGGGTAAAAAAAGTCTTCCAGGGCAGAGTAAACCCGAGAATACAATCCGTGCTTACGAACAAATATTTAAAGCCCATTTAAGTGACAGTAGCACCAAAGAATATGATTTTAAAGGTAATATTTTTTATTTTCAGAATTATGGCTGACACCAATGTGAATGAACCCATTTTTTCCCCGCAAACAAGGCAATCGGCAGCAGCGATAGGAAAACTGTTATTTTTCAGTTTTTTAATGTTCACATTACCCTTTGCTACTTTCTTTGGAACTAAATATATCTTACAGGATTATTTCAAAGTTATAGGTTTTACAAACACAGTTTGGTCAGTTCTACTAAGTGTGATAGTTGTTAATTTGATTATTGTAGTTTATGTGTATGTTGCCTACTTAGAACCTGACTATGATGAACATGGTAATGTAATTAAAGAAGGAACAGAAGATAAAAAAATAAAATAGTTACATTTATTATGATATTTTAATATTTCCATTGAATTGGGTTGTACCACGAATACATTTAGAAGATCTTACCAGTATTTTAACTTAAATTTTGTAAATAAATTAATGCATAAGAGATTTAACTTGATTGTATTATTTCATAATTGTTAGTTAGTATTGTAGTAATAATTAGCCAAGTAATTTACACCTGCTTCTGTTTTGATTTCCTTTACAATTATGCTTTCCCTAAACATCCTTTATATTATCCTTCAAAAACCAAAGTAACCTAATGATATAGCAAGGATGAGGAGAGTTGTTATTTTAAAATACAAATTTTAGATAAAAACAAACCAAGATATGTTCGAGTCAACACATTAAAATGCAGTTTGGATGAAGCTATAGATGGATTTAGAGATGAAGGTTGGATTTTGATCAAATTTTTAGATAAAACAAATTACAAAGCCTATTTGGAACAAATAAATTCTTTAAATATTGACGAGTTCCTTGTAGACATCCATGTTTCCAATCTATTAGTCTTCCCTCCTGGTACTGAATTCTATAGACATCCTGCATATAAAAATGGATCCATCATTCTACAAGATAAAGTATGTACCTGAAATAATTTGGTAATAACTGTTATGCTTGATTTATTTTTAGGCAAGTTGTTTACCTGTCCACATTTTGGGTGCCCCACCAGGAAGCACCGTTTTAGATATGTGTGCTGCTCCAGGAATGAAAACCACCCACTTGGCAGCTGCTCTCAATGACAAAGGTGTGATATATGCCACCGAAAGAAATCCTAAACGTTTTGAAACTTTAAATAAAATCATAGCTAGCTCTGGAGCTACATGTGTCAAAACTGTGAATGCTGATATTTTAACTTGTTCAAAAGATCATTTTGATGGTGTTGAATATATATTAGTGGATCCAAGTTGTTCTGGAACAGGTAAATATCAAAGATTACAGAATAAAAATATAAGATGTTTCACTCCAGGGCGGTTTGATTCTGGTTGCTGTCCCAAACGGACGCCGCTCTCATAAATTATGTTTACGACTCGCTTTTGTTGTCAAAAACGAGACCGGTAGATACCAGAGAAGTTCGAAAAGCTTATTTCATTTTAAGCTATACAGGGGTAATTAGAGAAATATATATTTAAATTAATAGAATTCTTTATCACAGAGGTTTATTTTTAAATGTTAATTATTTCAAAAAATGTTCGGGATATGAATTTGAAAAGGTAAGTAAAAATAAACTCGACTTTTTAAAATTAATCAATTCATAGTTTTTATCCAGCATCTTAGTAATTTTGTGATACTTATTGATAATCTAGCAGATATTTATCACAAATTCAATTAAATATACTCATTAGCCACCAGAATAATAGGGCCACTAAATCTTAAATTTTGATCTTTGAATAACGCGTACTTTTTGGATTGACAAGGTTGAAACAGTGAAAAGAGAAGCAGCTGCAGGATACCTCTATTAAAAATGTTTATAAATGTTGTAAAATACTAAGTTTTGAGTTTGGTTTATGTGTTAAATTTAATCTATTGTCCCAATAACCACCGTTCTAAAATAACAGCGCTCGACGGGCGACGTCCCGTATAATATGCCAAATTAAATGCAAGTTTGTTGTTTCATTGTAGTTTCCTGGAACACAGTTTTTGGGATACAATTTCTTGGAGTACTTAACTTGTTCCTGGGAACAGTTTACTGTATCAAACAAAGTTTATGGAATACATAATACAGTTTCCTGGGATTAACAGTTCCTGGGAAAAACAGTTTCTTGGAGCACAGTTTCCTTGGATATAAAACAGTTCTGGAGATACAATTCCTGGGAATAATAGTTCCTGGAAAGTCTGACTGTTTCTGGGGCACAAGTTCCTGTTTGACAAACAATTTTTCTTGGTCACAGTTTCTGTGTGGCTAACAAGCTTCTGGATCACAGTTCCAGTGTGACAAACAGTTCCTGTTAAACTGAAAAGTTTCCTAAATACTGTTCATGCAGTAAATCTGTAGTACCTACATCGACAGCTACATCATCTTCATCTTCAAACAACTGTATTATTGTGCTAAGAATTTTTTTTGTTTTTATTCCCTACTAACCCTTTTTTTAAATAATGTAAATTTCAATACCGTAATTATATACATTTTTTTAGTCTGTTAGTTTTATTTATTATACAGAAACTTTAAGCTTTTTTTAAACAGATTTAAAGTTAGCTGACCTTTAGATTTGATTTTCTTTCTAATTTTCTTTTAGGAAAGAAAATTAGCGGCGCCCTAAAATAGCTTTTTCTGTTTTTCTAGTTTTGCCAATATTAATTTATTTTTCTAAAGATTAATAAGGTAACAAATCCCTGCGAACTGGCTTAGTTTACCTCCAAATTTAATTGGTTAGTTAGGCAAGAATCTGCGGTATTTAACATCATTTTTTTTCAACGACATTCAATCTCATTAATTTGTTTCATTGGCGCTCATCCTCAACCAACATTCTGGTTTCATTGGCAAAAAAAGTCCAATGATGTTAACAAAATGATGTTAAATACCGCAGGTTCTTGCCTAACTAACCAATTAAATTTGAAGGTAAACTAAGCCTGTTCGCAGGGCTTTGTTACCTTATTAATCTTAAGAAAAACAAATTAATATTGGCAAAACTAGAAAAACAGAAAAAGCTATTTTAGGGCGCCACTAATTTTCTTTCCTAAAAGAAAATCAAATCTAAAGGTCAGCTAACTTTTAATCTGCTTAAAAGAAAAAGCTTAAAGTTTCTGTATAATAAATAAAACTAACAAAGTAAAAAAAATGTATATAATTACGGTTCTTAAATTTACATAAAAAAGGATTAATAGCAATAAAAAATACTTATCAAAAGAACAATTGTTTGAAGATGAAGATGACTTTGATGATGAAGATGATGTTGATGATAAAGCTGTCGATGTATAGGTACTCTGATTGAATTCTCTTAAACTGATAAATCCAGGAAAATGTTCTCCGGAAACTCTGTACATCAAGAACTGCACAAGGGAAAACTGGTTATTTCATCCCAGGGAATCGTGCATCAGGATATCAGACTATTTGTTGACCCAGGAACTTGTTTAGGAACTCCAAAAACCGTGCTCCAAGAACAGTACGTAGCGACGTACTGTACCATCCAAGTCATCAGCGGCATCGGTGCTTTACGCGATAAATTCGAACGAGTGAAACATCTTATATTTTTATTCTGTAATCTTTGTAAATATTACAATTTTGCATTACCTCCTGTATTTATTTAAAATTATTATTGTAGGGATGACTGATCGTTCTGAAGAAAACGAAGTAACTGCATCTAGACTGGGAAGTTTATGTGGATTTCAAATAAAGATTTTAAGACATGCTCTCACTAGATTTCCTGTTGCGAAAAGGGTGGTATATTCAACTTGCTCTCTACTTCCAGAAGAAAATGAAGATGTAGTTAGGCAGGTCCTAGAAACGAACTACAATTTCAAGTTGATTCCGGCTAGTGATATTATCGGAGAGACATGGAAAAATTTCGGTTCTTCAGATTATGGGGATATCGGAAAGTTTTGTATGTATTCAAAACCAGGTGAAGATTATACGAATGGGTTTTTTGTAGCTGTCTTTGAACGGCTTGCGGAGGGCGAAGAAAACCCATTTTTCAATACTCGCATATTTAATTTTAAAAAGCACGTTCAGGCTAATGAAAAATGGAAACATAAGAAGCAGCAAAAGTATGATCAAATGGAAAATGAAGAATTTGAGGATACTAAACAGAATAAGAGTGAAAACAGTGTGGAAAAATTGGAAGAAAATGAAAAATACAATGAATGTTTTGATCATTTTTCTGATTCTATTGAAGAGAAAACTTTAAAGAAAAAAAACAAAAAGAAAATTGGGAAATCAATGTTGGAAGAATCATATAATGATTCTGCTACTAGTGAAGGCAAAAAATCAAAAAAACAAAAATCCGTTCCTACTTCTGAGGAGATTAATCTCGACGATTCAAATGCTAAACAAAAAAAGAAAAAGAGAAAGAATGAAATGGACCTATAATTTTTTTAAATGTATAAATAAATGTTTTCTTTTAAATTTTTCTAAGCTTATTTTTATCCACAAACATATCCTCAAATTATCCTCTCTTTTTACCCCTTCTGTCTCTAAAACGGAAAATAACAATAGGTACATAGTGATCTCCCCCTGTAAGTTAAAAATGTATGCCGAGTCCATAAAAAACTTGGTTCTTTGTTAATTATTTTTGACTAGCAAATAATTATTATGAATAATAGTTGAGGGGCTGGTGTATTCTGTGGTTAAGGTTCCAATATAACAATACTTTTTTTTCTTAAAGTTTTAATAGAATTTGTATTTATATATTTTGAATCAAGTAGCGACATCTATTAGGCGGTGAGTCTAGTTTTACAAAATGATTCTAATAACAATTATTGTTCTTTTAATATATAACAAAATAAAATACGCTGCAATATTTTATAATAATTTATTTTCAATAGATAAACAAAGCAGTTCTATTCCAGGAAATAGCGATAAACATAAAAATCGATTAATTAGAAAAAAAGTGTAATATGGGTTGCATAAGCGATTATTTATTATGGCGCACAGTGTTGCCAGTATTGGCGCTTTAGCGCCATTTAGGCGCTTTGGAAAATAAATTGGCGATCAGATTATAGAATTTGGCGCTTGGCGCTTATTTTGGCGCTTTCACAATAAATGCATGCGGCGCACACACATAACCAGCACATAGCGCTTGAGAAAACACAACTCTGAACTGGTGACAGTGTAGGTAGACCAGATCTGTGGTGTAGACACATCTGTCAACGAATTGTTAGAGTTAAAACTGTCAAACGTCAAACATAAAGATATATCACAGTCAATCAATACAAATTCGAATATTAAAAGTTGTTAACTTGTTTAGTCTCAAAATGAGTAAGCATTACAAAAGATCTTTTCGAAAAGATTGGTTAAACATCCCTATATTTAAAGGTAAGTGGAAATTAATAAGTGAATAATTAATAATGATATTATTGACATTTTAAGATTGGTTGGAACCTGGTCCATTTGAAAATGCCTGGTGTAAGATATGTAAAATTGAACTTCGAGCTCAAAAGGCGGATTTGACAAGGCACTCAAAATCTATCTCCCACAAGAAAAATGGAGGTTTACTTCCAAAACCTCAAAAAACACTAACAAACGTTGGTATTCTCCATGAAAAATCAGCTACCGAGCATCAAAAAGCAAGAGACCTAAAATTAGCAATGTTTATTGCAATGCACACATCAATCAAAACTATGGATCATCTTTGTGACATTTTAACTGATCTTGGAAATGGCTCCTCTATAGCAGATTTAAGGATGCACAGAACCAAATGCACTCAAATTATCAAAAAAGTATTGGCACCATCTTTTAAACAAGAAATAATATCTGATATTAATAATTCTGATTCATTTTATTCCCTAATAGTGGATGAATCCACTGATGTGTCTGTCTACAAATATTTATGTGTTTGTATAAGATACTTTAGTGATATTAAGAAAAAAATTGTCACCGAATATTTAGGACTTATTTCAGTTGTTAGAACCACAGCGAATGATTTATATGAAGCTGTTAAAACATTTTTGAAAGAAAATAATTTAAAATTATATAGATTGATAGGTATTGGAACCGATGGAGCAAACAATCTTTGTGGTCGCTACCATTCATTATTTGCTCTTTTAAAGAATGATTGCAGCTTGTAAAGTGTGTATGTCATTCGTATTAAAATTTATTTTGTAATTTTTGAATATGTAAAGTGTTTTTGATTTTATTTACTTATAAATATTAAAAAAATATTTATTAAATTATTAACATGTTATTTCAATGTCCTAATAATTCACAGGAAAATGCATCATTAATGACGTCATTACATATAGTGCAACTGCAGAAGAAACATCCATAATAATCAAATTTGGCGCCCGCGACATTGCGTTTGGCGCCCGCGTCATTGACGTGTGGCGATCTTGATATTTAAAATACTGGCAACACTGATGGCGCATGTGTCAAATGAATGAGTCTGTCAAGTCGGAATAACTTGAGAGCAGTCAGCAGAGGGACAGTTTTTATTAAACAGCAGTTAGTCTTAATTTTTGTTGTGCTCCGAAATATCGCAATCATTTCCTGTGCATTTTGTTAACTAATAAACTCAATTCCAAAATAAACAAATAACAGTTTAAATAAATATTTCAAGTACAGTTTAATAACGTATACAGTGTCGTTTTAAGTTATATTGTTAATTGTTAAAATTGGTGATACT
Source organism: Galerucella pusilla (assembly GCA_910591695.1). NCBI lineage: Eukaryota > Metazoa > Arthropoda > Insecta > Coleoptera > Chrysomelidae > Galerucella > Galerucella pusilla. The sequence continues at coordinate 76,627 of CAJUYI010001089.1, read as the reverse complement.
GAAAACTGTAAGTTGTAAAATGTTTAACTGCTGCAAAACCCCATAGGATTACAATATTAATGTGATTTAATCGTGTCGATTTGGAGTGAATACGTACATGTTATGTTTTAAATCAGATGGAATACCTTTGTGAAATTGACCCGTTTATAAACATACAGGTGGTGATTTTTCGGGATAGTTTATTTAATTTATAATGTCGGGAAATCTCATGAATAACGATCAGGAACACAAATCGCCAAGGGAGAGTGGCGAGGATTCTGAAGATGAAAGTGAAATATTAGAAGAAAGTCCTTGTGGAAGATGGTTAAAAAGACGTGAAGAGGTAGGTTTACCTTTTTTAATATATACAAACGATAATTATATATATATATATATATTTGTTATCATATAACCTAACTAGTTAACTACCGGCGACCATTTTGCTAAAAACATGACTCAGTTCGCATGCCCTTAGTAAAACATCGATTTTGGCGCTGATATTCTCCTAAAATTTTCTTCACGTCACCCATTGTCTGGTTAAATTTGTGCAAACACTACATAAATGTATTTAATTGAGTGATTATTTTAGTCATCCTAATGACAAAGTTTTTTTTTACATTCCTTACTGACTTGTTATAAAGTATGTCAAATAACGTATTAAATCATTCACGTGAATGTATTTATCGAACTGGATACGTAACAATTCACTTGTAAAATAGAAAAAATATGTGAAAAACCGTTCAAACATTGGTTAATTTGTGGGAAAATATCTTATTAGTACATTTAAAAATACCAATTAAATTTTAATGTGATTAGAACGTTCCTCGTAACCAAAATAGACACTGATGCTATCTTACAGCAAGTTTCTGTTCTACATTTTCATACCTATATTTTAACTAGAGAAGATTTTGGGTCAATTAAATTATTTGGGTATTAGATTGTAAGGAATATTACCCTTACTAATAAAATACCACTCGTGGTGTTTCGTATCTGCAACCAAACGATTTTAGAAACATTCTCAAGTCTTGTCTCGAGTTATTTTTAGAAATATACAAGAACTATGACCTTCTCAGTTTATATGTACCAACGACCGGTTTTAATGTTTGGAGTAGTTATAATATATCTCGTTTCTTCTTCTCAATGAAAATAATTGGCAGATTAAACATTTAATATACACACTTTAAGTTGAGTGACCTGTAGAATTTTAGACATTTTAAAACATTTTTCACGTATACTTAAACGGCCAATCATCGAGTCAGGTATATTATGAGGAAGCGTTTGGCCTTTTTTTGTATTCTATAAACTTACCTGCAGATGCCTTTTATTTCTAAAATACCTACCTAGTTTTATCCAGCTTAGATCTTCGTTTTGTTGAAATAAAACTTAATTAAAGTCTTATACTATAACATCAACCAGTGTATGCATCATAATAACGTTTCAGTCATTATACAGGGTTAAGTAAAAAAGTTTCAAGCTTTTAAACACCTTGGAGGTTAATATAAATACCTATCAAATATTTTTCAAAATACTAATTTCTGTTGAAAACTATAATTTTCCACATTTTCTTTTAATCCTTCCTCTATAAATATGCATTATTTCATGCTGGGCAGCTCATTATTACCCCTTAAGGCTTACAATGATTGGTTCGTACCTCGTATTTTTGTATCTTTTCCATTGGTATCGTTACTTGATTATTTTTGTGTGTTTGTGGCATACAGTCATTAAAATTGAATCTGAATGCAATTAATATTTTTTCATACGAATGTGATCGGCTTAATGTTTTATAAGTTTATTGATATAAATTATAAAAGAAGATTAATTTTATATCCAAGCAATAAATAAAAATATAAAACAAAATAATTAAAGATGTATATTGCTATATCTCAGAAATTATTTGACGCAAGACTTGGAATAATAATTATTGTATAATGAAAAGTGCAAGGTATTATTTTCAATTTATTTTTCGTAATTTTTCCTCCATACTTCTTTTCATTTTGTCACTCCAATCGCTTAAATGTTTCTCCTAGCTTACACCGAGGTAAAACCTCATTTAAATTATATTGATCATTCGCCTCTAGAACATTTATTTTTAAAGATCAATGTGAAGTATGTGTGGTTTTTTTTAATGATTCCCTCTCTACCACCAATGTCAAGTAATGCGCTATAACAAAATATGAATTGAGATATAGGGTGAATTATTTAAAAAAAACCTTCAACCTGTCAAAAGGTGGATATTACTATTAATAACGAAAATATCCATCGGTGAAAATTAGATTATCACCCTGTATTATTTGTGGATATTGCGAAAGTACAAGGAATTGTTGGAATTATTGGTAATTGCTGGTATTTAAGCAGGAATTATTCGACATTTAAGGAATTACTGGTGCATTACTAAGGCATTGCGAACATTACCGGGGTATTACGAAAAATACAACACTAATAGGCCAGTCGGTATGGGTAATTTTAGACCAAAAGTACTAGTAATTAGCAATACGGCTGTATCTTGAAGTATGTAGATTAACATAAAAAAAAGTTTACCAGTCTATCGATTTCCCAAATTATTAAAACAATAAAAAAACTTTTTTTTTTAAATTCTTTAATATTTCACGCTGGGAGGAAGGTGGAGATGAATAAAAAATATCACCGTGTAGGAGAAGTGTTTTGCAATAAAAAAGGTCTCTTGCGTTTTTTTCGTCTGATCAATGGTTTGTCCGTAAAAAATTCGGTAAACTAAGTATGTGTTCCGCATCCGCGCGACTCCGCTGCACGGTGGAAGACCTACTTTCTGAATTGCAGAAAAAAATATAAATCAGAATTTCTTCTCAATCTTTGGTAAGAGTTAAGGTTGTAAATGGGTAGTAAATAAATGGTAATAAATTAATTTTTACATGGGTATTTTTATTGGAAAAAGGTATGCAAAAAATTATATAAATCATCTTTTATACCTTTTCACTATATACATTTTGTTCGTTGAATATTTAATACCGGAGTATCAAATTTTATTTTGAAAAAAAAAAAGATTCCTATTGCTATTTTCGCTTATAATACAAAAAATCATTGAATCCAAAAATGTATGTAAATTAATTAATTTTGTAATTATATATTCTTGATTTCAGAAGTTTCCCCAACATTTCTACGCAAACCCCCTTTAAAATTACTCCAGTTTTATTAAAGTTACATTGCCTAATATAAGTATATATTTTCTTGTAAATTGAAGATTCCTAAAATTTACAAGATAATGAAAAGTGCCGAATTTCGTAATTAGGAAAAATTAATTATCCGTAAATTTTATTTATGGAACAGATCTCCTAAATAACAGTTTTCCCACTTCGAAAAATTGTTTCAATGCCTCCTTATTTCCTTATTATATTCATAAGTAATGGGCCATATTGTAAATCTACGTTCAGAAGGCCAAAATAATAATATTTTCATTAACAATAATAGGTCTTAGTTTGCTCCTTACTGAGGTAAATAGATTTTTGTTAATAGATCAGCTACTTTTCTACATAATGACTTGAAAATTGGGTATGAACTAGTTTTTGTAAGGGTAAACAAGAATGTGTGAGAGGATTTGAGTTAACTCGTAGATGTCGCCCCATGCGCCATATGAATTAGATGAAATCAGCTACAAATTTTTTATCGCTCATTATTTTACAACTTACTTATTTAATTTGGATAGCCCCATCATTTCTGTAGAAAAAAGCTATACTTCTTTGATCTTCAAAATATCAACGATTTTCGAGATATTTGAATTTTACTAATTCACTACACTACATTTCACGGTGGTCGACGTAGCATTAATCTGTTAAGACACAAGCATATTAACTGGCGTACAATAAATGTGTTTGATTACGTAATTTTTGTATGGTTTCATTTTAATATTTATTATTACCAATTATCAATTACGGTTAGGTAAATGTCAACATTCCATGGACGTACATTTACAATTTGGCCCATTACTTATGAATCACCCTGTATATTTACATTATAACTGTTCAATAGTTTATAATGTACTCCGAAGCGCTTCAGGAAATAGAGTCGCGCGGATGCGGAACACATACTTAGTTTACCGAACAAACCATTGCTCGGACGAAAGAAACGCAGGAAACCTTTTTTGTTGCAAAACACTCCCCCTACACGGTGGTATTTTTTATTTTTCTCTACCTTCCTCCCAGCGAGAAATATTGAAAAATTTCGAAAAAATAAGTTTTTCGATTTTTTTTTCTAATTTGAGAAATCGATAGACTGGTAAACTTTTTTTTATAATAATCTACATACTTTGAAGTACTTATGAAAAAAAATCAGCCGCATTGTTACGCAATTACTTGTAATTTCTAGCCCTATCGTCTGGCCTATAAACACTAAATCAACCTCTGAGATACAGCACCTTTCTTAATTAAAAACCTGGTTAAGAAAAAAAAAACAGTTTTATAATATTTAACTAAATCATTCTGACGCAATTTGAAAAGAAAAGTAAATATTATTTTGCATAACCGAAATAGACGCAATTCGTTTGTTGGATTTATATTCTTAAAATGTTTGCATTCAGTCTAAAGTTTATAGGTAATATACCGAGGTGCGATGATATCCGACCAAAAAAAAATTATCTTGCGTCAACAATGTTTTGATTTTGTTTTAATTCATATTATAGATAGCAAGTTATTTCATTTACCGAACGTGGTAAATAAAATCATTTTAATTTGATTCCACACTTATTTTACGGCCTTGTTATATCTTGGAATTGGCGATTGTTTTCGTTAGAGCAACGAAAATAGACCAATGCAACTGTATACGTGTTAATTAGTGAATGTTATGAACAATGTTTACGCATTGAATAATGTGTGATTATTGATTATTGTCATTGCCCTTCGAATTTTAAAGAAAAACACGTTTATTCGTGAAATTTTGAGAAAAAAATGTACGCCACTTTATTTTTAATTTTAATTTTGCAGGCATTATTTATAGTCCGGGAGCTGTCAATGCTGCCGTGTGCAATAATAGGTTCAAGGATAAAAAGAGTATGTAAGATCATAGAGTAATAAATACGAGAGATGTTAAACGTGTAGTGATCGGCCTGCGTTCAGCGCGCGGTGATCGAGGCTTGCCTATAACCTTGAGAAAGCGGTTAATTGTCAATCGCGATAAGTGCCAAACGCCGCACTTGCGTTGATATTGGAGTAGACCAATTTGTAGAGTAAGGTTCAAAGAACAAGAAGGATTTTTGAATATTGAAAAATGTTCAGTAGGTCAAAAGTTATTAACATCGAAAGTTAGTAAAAATCGTCGATTTTTCGACTTTCAAAAATTCATAACTTTTTAAATAATAGTACAGGGAATGAAGATCAAAAAAAGGTAAAACCTCGCAATTTTTTCGTCCAGCATGGATTGACTTGAAATTTTAACAGGGGGTAGGTGATATCCGAAGAATCAAAATCTATATCGAACCGAAGGGCGCTAAACGGTTTTTAGGGGTGAAAACTACCCTTATTTGTCAAAAATCATAAAATAACATTTTAAACCTGAAAATCGGTAAGATTTGGTTTGGATAAGTTGAATAATGATTGTTTTGAGCTTTGGAATACAATTTCATCATATTTCAACCCTTAAAAAGCAGCCCCTGTTACAGCTTAATGTAAAACGAATCCTTAAAAAATGATTTCGCCTATGATTGATTTGCATAAAAATTTGTGATTAGGCTCAGCTCACCCTCTGCTTTATATATCATGTCATGCCGACGAACCCTAATTGTTTCTTAGGGGTGAAAACTACACCTAAATGTCAAAAATTGAAAAATAGAATTATAAATCTTAAGATAGATGAAAATTGGTTTGAATTAGTAAAATGATGAATTTGTTACATTTCAAAATACAATTTTATACTTTTTCAACCCTTAAAAATCAACTGTTATTAGTGTTATATGTAAAAAAAAATATTTGACAAGAGAAAAATAATTAATGCTAATAGGGATTTGCTCAATAATTCTGTTGTAAAAAAAAATGTGTCACGTGCATTAAGTAACTTTTCAACCTTTTAAAACCACCCTTTACAACAATGCAATTTTTATAAACTATTGTAATAGATATTTCGTATATATAACGCCCCACGGTCGAATAAACCGGTTTTGTACATTATTATGCTTCCAAGTAGTGCACTATACCCCTTTCGTTCATGAATTAATTTGAGTGAATTAAAAATTCTGATTTTTTGGACAGTGGTTAATCGATTTTTTTAGGATTTTTATGACTATTTACAAATTTGTTGGAGCCCCTAATAAAGGGTTGCAAGGTGTAGTCGATCGACTACATTGTGATCAAGTGGTAAATTTGGTACAAGTACTTTCTAAGATCATATGGGCTTTGAAGAATTGACGTAGTCAATTGACTACACGGTGAACGAAAGGGATACTATACCTACTATTGGAATTTTTCGAAAAAAAAAATCGATTGGTTTTTTTAACGTATTTCCTTCATTTTTGATGATAAAAAGTTTATTCAACAACGATTTTGTAGGGTTTTTCAAGAACTACGAGGTTAAATCTCTTTAGGCCCTTTCGTTTTTAAATGGGGTGAGTTTGAAGGGCTAAAAAAAGGTGGTGCTTGTGCGTAAATAGACGTTTTAAACGGCTATATCTCGTCAAATATTAACTGTACAAAAAATCTACTTACAGGAAAATTTTTGTCATAAAAAAGCTACAATTTCGTTTTTTAACTTTGCTTGTACCTCTAATATTTTGAAAGTTATTTTGAAAGAAAGGGTAAAAAATACAAAATTATGAAAAATAACTTTTTACTTCAAGCCATAATTTTTCGAAAACTGTGAATTTTAAATTGGTCAAACTTCTTGGACACATTAACCATACATGTACAAAGAGAATTGCACAAGGGTAAAGATCAATTTTAATTAGGGGGGTAGTTAGGGGGTTGTTTTCACCGATTTTAATGTATAAAAAATTCAGTACTGACATTATTTTTGTCATAATTCACTCAATTTTGATGCTACAGATCTTTTTTTTTAAAGAAAGGTCTAATTATGCTCTTTGAGAAAGATTCTATGAGTTTTCTACGAAAAATGCAT
>CAJUYI010001089.1:48211-69474 GCA_910591695.1 Galerucella pusilla | reverse complement strand
TTATGCTCTTTGAGAAAGATTCTATGAGTTTTCTACGAAAAATGCATCATTTTTCCGGTATTTGACTTTGAATCTATCACATTGGGCATTTGGGATAAAAAGCTAATCATTGATGGGCCATATCTCGGTTCCTATTGGTTTTAGAAAAATTATAAAAAAGGGTTTTGCTTGTTTGTTTAAAAGCTACAATTTTGCTCTCCACAGTTTTTTTGATAAAATGCATAACTTTCGAGTTATCCGCGAAAAACATAAAAACGTCGATCTTTTCCTCTAAAAAGCGTTACTTTCAATCGCGAATAACTTAGAGAATATTGATTTTACAAAAAAAATGTATAAAACATTTTTTGCTTAGAATCACTTTTTCAATCGATTCCTGTGGTTGAAATGTAATAAAAAATGTTCACCCCCCGAGATGGGGTGGCAACCACCCCCAAGGCTTTAGCGCCCTTCGGTTCGATATAGATTTTGATCCTTGGGCTATCACCTACCTTCTGTTGAAATTTCAAGTCAATCCATGCTGGACGAAAAAATTGCCAGGTGAAATGCTTCATTCCCTGTACTATAAGCACTATACGGAAAAATGACATGAAACCTTTTCTTCCTAAAATACGCCATATTTGCATAAAAAAATTGTCCGAACCGAAAAAATCAATTGTTCATAATTTGTTTAAACAATTACGATTTAAACAAAACGTACCGGTTTTTCATAAAAAAGACGGGCTTATTTAAATTCAGCGGCTCAAAATACATAGGAATATCACTTTTTTTATCCTTTTGGCTTTTGGACCTATTATTGTTCACGGCAGCATTGACCGCTCCCGCACTATTATTAGTCACTGAACTCAAGCGTCTAATGAGGACGACTTAACAATAAAAATTCTTGTAAAATCATCCTTCCTTGATGTTATTTTAATTTTTTTTCGGAATTATTATTATTTTTATATTAAGATATGTCTGCCAGATTTATTTAACCCCATTTATGCGCAAATTAGAACGTCTAATTACCTTTTTTTCTTAACAACGATTATTTTATATTTTAAATAAGTTATACAGGGTGCGGCAGATGAACGGTCAATTAGAAATATCTCGAGAACTAAAGGTATCTGAATTATGAAAATTGGCATGAAGGGGTTTTGAATAATGAGCTATACAATGAAAATATTGCCGTAACCATTCTACTTCCGGTTATACCGGAAGTTGCACATAACTTTGTAATTTTTAATGGAAGACCCTGTATATTTTTCAATTTTAGGAATATTCACGTTATTCTGAACATTTTTTGTTAATACTTTCCTATATCTATTTTGAACCGTTTTTGAGTTGTAATGTTTTTTATATGAAAATGACACTGTTTTATCATGTACATAAAATTCAATATCCTCTAATGTAATTTGAATAAAAGTTTAAATTTCTTAGGAACTATTTACCACATACCGCTTTATCGTTTACACTGTGAAGTTACCTTTTTTATAATACAGGGTGCTGTCAAAATTGGAATAAAAACGGAATCCACAATCTTCGCGTAATTCCTTTTTTTCAAATGGGAAACCCTGTAAGTGATTATTTATTTTAGAAGAATACGTTGTCCACTATCGATATGTTTACTATTCCCTAAACCTATCTCCTGCAGTTTTCAAATAAAAATCAGCTTTATACATTTTTGTCACAAAAAATTAATTTATCAAGTCGCCTATGGAATATTCTGACAAATGTCAGTTATTGTTAATGTTTAATAGTCACCTTGTTGTATTCCGTTGTGTGAAAGGTACCTATGATAATAGTTTGCCTTTAATTTTCTTAACTAAATAATAATGGCACATTTGGGACATACAAATGATGATTTTTCAAATTTAATTATGATTCACGGTGAGTATAACAGAATAGTATCCAGAACTTGCCGTGTGTTTGCCGAGAGATATCCTGAAAGGCCTCGACCAAATCATAAAACTGTAAAACGTTTGCTACACAACTGTTCCCAGTTTGGTCAGTTTAAAAGTAAAAGAAATAAGCCCAAGAGTCCCAAGAACCATGTCGATAATGAGGATTTACAAATAGACATCCTGGGATATTTTGCAGCTCATCCAAAGTCATCCTTAAGGGAATGTGAGTAACTGTTAGAGGTGTCGACTAGAACAATTCACAGAATTTTAAAAAAACATCATTCCCCTTATTCGTATACACTAGCTCAGCATTTACATCCTGGAGATTGTAAGACGTGTAGAATTTTGTGAATGGATTTTAATGAAATGCCAAGAAGATGAAGATTTTACAAAAAAAATTATTTGGTGTGATGAATCGAAGTTTACTAAAAATGGTTTGTTTAACCGCCATAACAGTCACTTCTGGAGTGACGAAAGTCCTCAAGTCACATAGGATAGTAAATTTCAAGTATCCTTTTCGTTTAATGTTTTTTGTGATGTAAAAAATGATAAGATATTCGTCATCATGATTTATGACGAAAATTTAAACGGAGAGCGTTACGGCAAGTAATTGTACCAGCAATGCACGCTTTACCTAATAATGAGGCTAACGAAGCTTGGTTTCAACAAGATGGTGCACCGGCTCACAATCTTCGAGGAGTAGGCACATTGCTTGATGAAATATTTAATGATAGATGGATAGCTAATAAAGGTCCGTTTCTCTGGCCACCAAGATCCGCACAATTGTCACCATTAGATTACTATATTTGGGGATATGTTAAAAATAAGGTATTCTCTGATCCTGTCACTACTGAGGAAAATATGATAAACAAAGTTCTCCACGTTTTTAACGAAATAGATGGAGAATCACAATAAATGTTTGGAAATTGATGGACAGCACTTTGAACATTTGTTGCATTAACAAGCTAGTGCCTTATTATCTTTAATAGTATCTGTATAATTGTTAAATGTTTAACCGAGTGTTTAACTCAATAAATTAATACCACATAGCCTATAAGAAAATTAATTTTTTGTGACAAAAATGTATAAAGCTGATTTTTATTTGAAAACTGCAGGAGGTAGGTATAGGGAATTGTAATACATATCGATAGTGGGCAACGTAATCTTCTAAAATAAATAATCACAGGACGTCCCATTTGAAAAAAAGGAATTACGCGAAGATTGTGGATTCCGTTTTTATTTCAATTTTGACAGCACCCTGTATTATAAAAAAGGTAACTTCACAGTGTAAACGATAAAGCGGTATGTGGTAGATAGTTCCTAAGGAATTTAAACTTTTATTCAAATTACATTAGAGGATATTGAATTTTATGTACATGGTAAGGGAAGTATTAACAAAAAATGTTCAGAATAACGTGAATATTCCTAAAATTGAAAAATATACAGGGTCTTCCATTTAAAATTAATAAGTTATGTGCAACTTCCGGTATAACCGGAAGTAGAATGGTGACGGTAATATTTTCATTGAATAGCTCATTATTCAAAACACCTTCATGCCAATTTTCATAATTCAGATACCTTTAGTTCTCGAGATATTTCTGATTGACCGTTTATCTGCCGCACCCTGTATAGGTGTACAGAGTGATCGATTAGTATGATAAAGAAAGCTTAGTCTTGAGTCGGAAAAAAGTGTAGGGAATGAAGAAATATTTGATTTGTTTGAGTTTTACATAATCTAATTTTCTTTGGTTTTGAATGAATGTCTACACTGTGTTATTTATAAGATGCGACAGGGATTCCTGTACAAAACTATCAAACGCGAGCTAACTTTTTTACCAAATAGCGTCCATAAAAAATAATAACAGATTTGGAAAGGTAGTTGAAAAATAAGTTCAAATGCACTTTAAATGTTCTTAAATTCGCTCTGGTTTGATGGAACAATGGATAGTTATGTTTAAAAAAGTCAATCTCATAATCATACCACTTTCCAATACTTTTCACCGTCTGGGAAATAGCTACACGGTTAGGTGCACAGAATATTGAAAAGTTAAACCTGAAGTATGGCGGTTCGATTCGCCGCTGTGGTGATTTTTTTCCCTTCTGTTTTTAGTTCCTTTTTCACAATTTTTGTCTAAAAATATTAAAGCAAAATTATTTGTTTCAAAAATTGTTAAAAAAGAACTAAAAATAAAAAGAAAAAAATTTCACCACAGCGTCGAATCGAACCGCCATACTTCAGGTTTAACTTTCAAATTTCCCGTACTTCTACCCGTTTGGCTATATCCTACGCAGTTGAAAGTACTCGAAAGTGGTATACGGAGTTCGACTTTTTTAAACATAATTATCCATTTTTTTTTAATTAAACCAAAGCAAATTTAAGAAAATTAAAAGTGCATTTGAACTTATTTTTCAACTACCATTCCATTTCATTATTTTTCATGAACTCTATTTGGTGAAAAAGTTTGTACAAGAATCCCTATGTAACATCTCATAAATAACACAGTGTATGTGAATATGGAAAAAAAAACAACTTTATTAGATGCTAATAAAAAAAGTTAACTAGCAACTTATCAATATTTTTATTAAATAATTAACCCTTATACTTTGGCAAGTTTATCTGAAGCCGCGAAAGGAATGTAATCGAAAATATTTGATATTGCCACGTTTAACTATGAAAAAGCTAAAGTGCTAAGTATGTAGTGATAATAATTGGAAAAGGGACTTTTTATTATTAACAATATGATTGAACGTTAACTCTTTAATGTGCTTTTTTCCTTGGATTTTGCCGATTAACATTATTTTTCCTATTTATGAATATTAAAAGATGAACACTTTTCCAAATTTGCTATGGGCTTCGTCAAGCTCTGGCAGCGTTGTGCGAAAACCATAATGACCACATCCTCCGAATTACATAATTGGTGATTTTTTTCGAAGGGCCTGACCAGTTGACTTCTTATTGGCATGCGCCCGCGTGTGTTTTTCTCTCTCATTTCGTCAATTGATTGATATTGATTTATCCAGTGGCGTTGGTATTGTCAGAGACACTTGTATTTTCAGTTTTACTCGGTAAAATAGGTACCGTACGCCATTTGCACGTTTATTTCAGATAGGCGCTATGTTTCCTCGCCTCTAACCGATGCCCCGTAGTTTCAGATAAACTTGCCAAACTATAGATATAGTCAAATGCAGTCTTATCATGCGGGTCATATGATTCAACAAAGACATACTCACCGTTTTTGTTTTCTTCTATTGCGTTTAATCATAACTTCCAAATAAAATCCGTAAAAATAAGACAGACATGCAATTTTTACGGGAGAAAAAAAGGATATGTTTTTAGTTTTCAGCGATTCTAGTTTTCATTTAAATGTAAGTTATGTCACTTTGACAATTTAAAATGACAATATGAATAATAAGAAGCACTTTTCCGGTATTTTGCATCCTCAAGCAAAAAAATGGTACTTAATCTGATAGATTATTTCGAGAATGGATGAAAAAGTGGAAATTCGTAAACCAGTGTGCATCATTACTTTCTCCGTGTATAATTGTAATCTCACATTTTGGTAACCTCTGTGTATTCTGATTCGATGTATGTTTAGTGACAGTTAAACCCGGACGATAAGAGCGCTTTTGACTATACTAACTTTCACTATTCAAACACGTTCAGTTCATGAGATCATTCTAATCGACACTTTATCATCCGTATATCGTACACCCCTCGTATACAATTTAGAATAACGAAAAATAAACGAAATCCATATCACGCAGATTATTTTTATAGCGGTGAACAAATAGAAAAAAAAAACTAATACAGTTTTACGTCATTTCTTGATAAATTACTAAATATATCATTGGCGTGGTACGGTAGAGGGAAATGGTTTCAAATTTTCCACTTTTATGATATTTTAAAATCAAAGTAGGTGTGTACCTACCAATAAATTGTTAAATTCTAAAGGAGGATATATTATAATTTTTTAAGGGATGGTAAGTTTTTTTACGTATAAGTATGTTGCGGCAGCCATTTTGCTCATATTTTTGTCCCCTACCGTAATATTAATTCAGGTAGCGAAGTACAATATCTCGGACAAATTATGCCGTCAAGTCCACCTAGCAACTATTTCCGCTTCCGAGATTCACATACAGATCGCGAAAAGTCTATTCGAGGCATACGATTTACACAAGTACGACAAGGAAAATATGAGAAAAACTACTTGGAAGAGAGAGAGAGAGGAGAATAATTGTTCGCAGTCAGTGTTGGGCGTGTGTTCAGTTCCAGCTACCAATCTGATATGAATGCAGCGTTGCCAGTTTAGAATGTTTGGTACTATCTAAGGAATAAATAACTTATTTTGCATTTGACTTTTAACACGGGATAAAGCCGAATTCAGTGAAAGAACATATTAATGACTTTTGAAAAATAGGTAAGATAAAAATGAAATTATATGGTAAAATAAAAAATTTGGACAAATTACAATCTACAATACTTTTAAGCAATAATCAAATTTTTGGAATCAATAAATAAATACACATAAATTAATATAAGAATTTATTTTACTCTGGATGAGACTTCATTTAACAAAAATATACAGCACTATTAATTATAAAAATCTTATCATTAAGTTAATTGGTACAATGTACCGGGTGGTCCAATAAGCCGATCTCTCGGCTATATATTATATCAAAAACTATTTATCTTATAACTTTAGGAGAAAAAATTCCTTGGTAAAAGTGGCGAAGAGAAATCGCTGGAAATAACTTTCAAGTTTCTAGGTTAACCGATAGGGGGCGTAATCTGCGTAGAAAAATTTAAAAACCAAGTTTCTGTGAAATATGCCCAATTATGCCCAGTATGGAATAAGTAAACTAGAAAGAGGCCTAAATTCCGGAGAAATTTGTTTAAGTACTTTTTTTTCATTTTTCCAAATAAATGGTGGGGGAAAGTGGGAAAATGTTTTTGGATAAATACCTGTAACTTTGGTTTGAATCAACCGATTTTAACGAAATTAGTGTCATTAGAAAGAGTGTAGATGAATTAATCACATTTACTATAAAACAAATGCATTTAGTTTCAATTGTCATAGGTAGAGGGTACTTTCAAATGGGAAAAATTAAAATTTGTTTTTCTTGAAAATGTTTAATGGAAACACCCAATTATTGTAAATTATAATGGAACTGGATTAAATTCGTGACAAAATGGCGCAAACCGCATGTTGATAGCTTTTGTCGAAATCGAGATATTCACCCAAGTGAATTATGGCCATAAATTGCGAGTAGAATACTATACTTTGTCCATGACGCTTAATTTATTTATTAATAAATAAGTCAGTAGCGATTTGGCATATTACTAACCTCAAAATGTTGTGGCAGCTACTTCAAATAATTTGACATATATAGAGATGGGCGATACTGTAGAAAGTATCAATACAACGTACCGTTATAGATATATTGTTTTAAATTACTTAATATTAGAAAATATCGTTATGAAAAGTATCAATACTAAAAATTACAATATTTTATAGATACGATATATGTCAGAAACAAATTTCCTGAACAAAATACACATATTTAAAGGTTTATTTCATATTGTACCCCCATCTCTAGTCGGGAATTATGAACCATAATACACTACAGTGTATTATGAACCATAATTCACTACAGTTGATATATGGGTACCATATACCTTTAGTTAGGAGGTAAAATATTGACTTATTATTAGGCGGTCGTGGACAAAGTTATAAAATTAACATCATATCAATGTTAAAACAAATTTAGTTTTTACTCATACTAATGCTTCGACAGATCCAACTTTTATTAGTAACATTTTTCGATATTGTCAAATTTAAAGGTACTTTACTCTTGGGTAAAACTCATATTTTTTGACAAACCTCGTATACGACTGAAAAGTTCATATTGGATGACGACTGTATTCTAGGTTTTAGATTATGCAGAACTTTTTATGAAGAATAACTTTTCATCATAAAATTAATAATAAAAAAGTTTTCCATATAATTCCAACTTGGGGGACATATTGTATATACGCAAACAAATTTTATCTAGTAACACCATTGACTTAATAAGATGTGATAGTTTTTATCGCAATAATCAAAAATTAAAATTAGAAGGTCGGTCACTTATCCTGTTGCCGACCTTGGTGATTTTTTTTATTGAATTCATCGAATCGTTTTACAACGTAAAATTTTTTCATAGCCGGTTCCAATAACCTAGACACTGGAATATATCATTGACGATGGTCGGTACTGTGTATTTCAGGCGGGAACTCGCGGTAGACGTAGTTTTTATGACACGTCGTTTCCTGATAAAAAAATTAATTATAATAATAGTATAGATGGTGCTCGGTGTTTGCTATAGGATTATTTTGAATTATAGCCTAGTCAAAGTACACACAAAACCTCACGAAAAATACAAAAAACTTGAAAATTCAAAATTGAGTATTTAAAAGGGAAAACTTTACGATGCTAGACAAGCAATTTTCTGGAAAATGGTTTAGTAAATTTGTTTTGTTTTGTTTTTTCACTCTAATTGTTCAAATAATGAAAACACAGAAAAATGCTTAAATCAAAAATTGTGGCTAATACATTTATCTACAAATTTTATCTGAAAAGTTTTTCTGTAAATTGAAAAGTTCACGAGATGAAATTAATTTCAGTGCTAGTCAATTCGTGGTTACGCGCGAACGGCCCGTGAGCCAAATTTATTAACCGCTCGTCTTAAAAGTTGATAATTTTGGGCTTATAACATTCTAAAAAATGAATAAACTCATGTAAAATGTAGAGAAAGATCTCAACTTCTAGATAGAAATTTGAAAAAGTAGATTTTCTAACTGTTAAATCAGTTTATTTATAAAAAAACTAGAGCTAAAAACTCAATAAAAAATTATAATTTTCATTTAATTAATACTTATCCCAGCGATAATTCTTTTCAGATTTAGCATTTCAAATGAGCAAAAACATTATTACCTATTATAAAAGCAAAGCCATCAATATTTAGAATTTTAAACAAATGCTTCTTAAAAATCTGTTTCTTTTAAATGCTTAATTTTACTTGTTTTTTTTAGGCTTCATTCCATTAAATCTTTTTTTTGAAATTAATATAGTTCAATGAAACTTTACCTCTAAACACTTTGAAGCATCTACTTTCGAAACTGCTATACAGTTTTTTTATAAATATCAAATTTTTTAAATAATAGACAATTTTTTACAATAAATACGTAAATCAGACATCTTTCAGCAAACCTATAACTTTTTAAAGTTTTTATATTATCTAAAAAATTTGAGAGTACAAATAAAGGTGAACAATAACAATATTAATAAACTATTGTCAACAAAAATTTTAACAGACTGCATTGAAAATAGAGGCTGTTATTAACTAAAGCTAATAAAAATAAAGTTAGCTCAAAAAAATGAAGGTTCAATGGAGGTTCACGTGGAAAATCGTATGTATCTTTGTGAAAAATGCAGATACAAAAAAAGTTTCAAATATAATTTGAAGATTACGCCATAATGTTATATAATTTAATTTTCTAATTTATTAATGTTAATTAGAGGAATTTGGCGAAAAAACTACTTTTTAGTAGAGGTTTGCGTGGAAAATCGATGATAATACATTAGAAAAATTTTTGTTTTCAAAGTATTTGTAGATACTCCATTTTAGAACACATTTTATATAAAAATTTTTTTTCCAAATGTCATTGTTTATTTACATCGTAAAATTAAAAACATGAACATTGCTGTTCAAGAATACTACTAGGGAAATTTTTTATATTTCAAAAACTATTGCAGATACAAAAAAATTGTTCAAACAAATTTTGTAGATAAATGTATTAGCTACAATTTTTGTTTTAAACATTTTTCTGTGTTTTCAATATTCAAAAATTTAGACTAAAAAAACAAATTATCTTAACGATTTTCCGGAAAATTGCATGCCTAACATCATAAAATTTTTCTCATGTCAATCACAACCTTTTTAAATACTCAATTTTGAATTTTCAAGCATTTTGTATTTTTTGCGGCATTTTACGGATATTTTGTGTACTTTGACTAGGCTATTAGTAGTAGTAGGTAAATTTAATGTTGAAATAATGTGTTATATGCGCCGAGCGCATTTTGGCGTCCTACGACTTAGAAATTTGCCAAGAAAAATAACAAATTTTATACGTCTATTTCTGCTTCCACGAACTAGGCGCCAACATAGTCTCATGAATTTTTTTTCATAATAATTATACGTAATATTTAATATTTTATTTTAAACAATAAAATTGTTAAAGCAGAGTATTCGTTTCAATAACTGTTTTTTTTATTTAACATATATACAGCGTCAACCACTAGGGTTATTGGCAGTTCAGTGGTTAAAGAGGTATTCATACAGTGTGGTCCAAGCCTGATGGAATAAATTAAATAACGAATAAATAAGGGCGTGTTGGGGAACACGCATAGACACGTCGCTCGTCGATTTGTATTTTTAAATGCGCAGAAAATTATATTAGGGTTTGTAATGTGACAGTGGCCAATACCAATTTTCTTATTTTAAATACAACCACCAGTATATATTATTTATTTTTTGGATTCTGCAGAATATTCTTGACATTACTCAGGTACAAAGTCCGACAATCACACGAGTGTGAAAAATCACTTTCTTTCGCACGGGTAATGTACAGTATTTTTTCTACGACCATGTGGTAATTTCATCAAATAGTGTGTAATTAATATCTGACATATACGTACACAAAATTGTACGATCAGTCAACATGGTTTATTTCAAAAAGTGACAATAACTTTTATTGGTAGCATTATTATAGAAATTGAAAGTATAATAGTTTTTGACGTTTCTTACAATTTGTCAAAGCCTGCTTTTTATATACAATAAATACCTATCAAGATACATTTTCCGATCAATATAAATGTTTGATTGGTCCAGTTGCTACAGTGTCAGTGTGTGGAACGCGTCAAACTTTTTCCAATTACAAAAATGAACAAGCTTGAACTTTTCAAAAAGATCGTGTGGAATAGTTATTTTTCTACGACCGTGCGTTTTAACCCACTTTCTCGCACGCATTTTAGTTTTGTAAAATAACTATTTCCTAACAAGTGCGGAAAGTGATACTTTCCCGCACGCGACTACAGTTGACCCGAACGACGCGGAGCGGTCAAGGGCGGGAAAGACACTTTACGCATGAGTTAGGAACATTATTTTTTCTACGAAGGTATATACAAAAAAGTATACCAACCCATTTTTTATCTCAACATACATATACAAAACTTTAACCAAAAACTATTATTATTATAAATTATCATTATTTATAAATATTAATATTAAAAACACAATTTGTTGCATTCTATAAATTACTTCAAATTGCCGCTCCAGTGGAGTTATTTGGTGTTAACTGGTAAGTAGATGACGTCGATGAGAATGGCATCGGTTGCAGGTCACATTAAGATAATTACCAGCTTCTTTTTCTAACTAAAAATACTTGAGAACTTTCAAAATACTGATGTTTTTCCGTATATATGCATATTTTTGTATTATTCAAGTAAATAAAACAATAAAATTAATATTCACTTCTCATATAATATAATAATTGACCGTAAACAACAAAGTACATACCTGACGAGAACTGTCAGTGTGACAGTAGAAAAAGACGTAAGACACATTGCCGCTACGAAAGTAACGCCTTCATAGTAGTTTGAGCTCTCGATTGATAGGTTGCGCTTGCGCGTAATCTAAACATCAACCAATCAAATTTTTGTAAGTCGAAGATTATGGTTAACGTTTGTAATACATTTGAACGGTTCATTATTGTGATATTTTGATTAGGATTAATCACAGACCTGCCTTTTTTCCATCTCTTCCTACGTAATGTGTTAGAAGGACATAAACAATCGATGACGCACACCAAGAAGGGTATTATTTCAACCATATCGTCAATAAGAGAGTGTGTTTTCGGTGAGTCTTGGCCTACACCTGCCGATATAAAGGAGATGTCTCCTAGTGACCTGTCCACCTTCCTGAGAAGGACAGGATGGACGATGACCTAGGAGGACAACTCCTCGGGAGGATGTACAATGGGTCACATGTGGCCTGAGTGCTGTGAGCCTACACTCACCCTCCCTACTCTACAGATACAGATACAACAACGTAGTGAAGTTGTATAAAGAAATCCAGCTCACTAGGAATTTTTCCGCAGATTGGGGTTTGAAATGCCCTCAATAACTGGACTATTTATGATCGATAAAACTACCAAACTTTCTTCATGTTATAGGGCATAATTTTTCCTAAAAAATTTTTCTGCTAGCAAAACTGAAAGAAGTATCGCAAAAAAACGAGTATTATTGGGGGGGTCAAAGTTTTCGATTGGATATATTCCATCTCTGAAATTTTTTTTCATATTTGTGTCCCAACTTCCCCAGACTATCATAAATATCTTTTAACTCCAAGAATTTTAACATATAAATTCACCAACAAGACGTTAAGTGTTGTCAGTAATTTACAAATATCTATTCATATTCGAAAATAAACATAGAATACTGTTTAACGAACGCGCGAAGATTTTTAGGAATGTTAGAAATGCCCGTAAAATAATTTTCGAGTTATTTCTCTTGGTCTATTTCGAGAAAAACCATCCGAATGTCGAAATACAAAACTATTCGCTATACGAGTGCAACCGCCGGTCTTTTACTCTTCGTTTTAACTTTACGAACCACAAAACTCACTACGAATGAAGCTAGAAAACTTATACAGAGTGGCCCAAAAGTCTAGCCAATTATCTCGTAAATTGCTAGCTCTAGTTGTACAAAATTTGGAGTACACCTATTTTGGGATACGTAGATTCCAGATTTGATATTTGTAATGTTGCCAGATTTGCTGTTTCTTTTATATTAATAGTAACTTTGGTTTTTCAAATTCATCACCCTGTAATTTCATTCTTTATTGGAATCTCCTATTCAATACGATGTAGTCTGGAAAGTCTAAAATACATAAAACATAAGTCTGGCAACGAATATTTTGTAAACTGAATTTTTCAAGTATCCCAATAAAAATAATCTTTAGCATTGAAATCAGATAAACGTGGAGGCCATTCAATTCTACCTTTTCCACCAATCCATCGTCCGGGAAATATCTCGTCTAAATAACGCCAAACATGTACACCAAAATGAGCTGGAGCTCCAGCTTGCTGAAATCATAATTATGTGATTAAAATTGGCTCTAAGCAAGTTTCTCAGTGTAGGTAAAATTTTATTATATTAAGTAAAAGTTCATATTTATCTGATAAAGAATGTCCCAATTATTAACAAAATCACAGCATTCTACATTTAAACATTTAAATTTCTTCAAATCTACATATTTTGCACTATTTAATGTATTTAAGACCTTCTATTCTAAATAAAATCGTAAGTATTATACAGTGTGGAAACCACTTATGGAATGAAATTCTTTATGTCATTATTTTAGGAAATTATAAAAAATGCCGAGACACGTCAACTTTTGAATTGATTTGTGCGTTATGTAAACATAAATTCAAATGTACAGGGTGATTCACGCAAGTATGCCATAGTCGGTGTTGTTTTTTTAATGAAACACCCTGTATATTTGCATATTTTTGAAATCCTCTTGATGAACCGATTCCAACAAACTAAATAATGTTCGGTCAATTAAGAATTATACAGGGTGAAATTTTTATTTTTACAGTTATTAAACACATACATAAAATACCTGATGTATTTGATTTTAATACATTAAAATAAATGCTCAAAATGTTCTCCACCTAGTTGTTGGCAATAGCACAGTCTCAACTCCTCCTTAACTTTGTTTAAAGTTTGAGGTGGATTATTCCGTATTTCTGTAGTTATCCTGTCTTTGAGGTCTACAATGCTAGTTGGTTGTGTTGCATTTACTTTGTTCTTGAGATAACCCCACAGAAAAAAATCTAACGGCGTAAGGTCTAGCGATCTAGCTGGCCACTCAATAGTACCTCTTCGTCCAATCCATTTATTGGGGAAGATTTAATCTAAATAAATTCTTACCATTAAAGCATAATGGGGTGTTGCCCCGTCTTGCTGGAACCAAACATTTTCATTCGGTGAGCTAGGATCTATTGCGTTGGGATATAAGTATGCCAACGCAGGAATAACTTCATTTCTAAGCATATTTAAATATTTTTCAGCTGTCAAATTTCCATCTATGAATATAGGACCAATAATATGGTCGACTATGATACCGGCCCAAACGTTCACCTTTTGAGGGTACTGAGTATGTGTCTCACGCATCCAATTAGGATTCTCTGCTGACCAATATCTACAGTTCTGTCGGTTTACCTCTCCATTCAATGTGAACGTTGATTCGTCAGAAAAAAGAATGGTACCAAGAGCTATCTCATTTCTGTTCAGCTTATTCATCAATCTTTCGCAGAAATCCATTCTACGATCTGGATCGTCTTCTGTTAACTCCTGCACAAAAGTTAATTTGTAGGGATGAAGTTTCTCTTTATGAAAGCATCTTAGAACAGTTGTATGACTAACATTATTTTCACGGGCAATTTGACGTGTACTTGAAGTTGGATTCTTTTCGACACTTAACAAAATATCCACTTTCATATCATCTTCAACGAAGTGTGGTTTTCTTTTCAATGGTTTGACATGTCCAAGTTCTCTGAATTTTGCATGAATTTTAGACACAATACTTTGTGAAATATTAGGCAATTCGGGATACCTGTGATTAAATAAGTTTGCCACTTCAACTTGACTTCTGCAGTTATCCCCGTACCCGATCATCATTTAAATCTCAATTCGGTGAGTCTCAGTTAAATATTCCATTGTTATGTCGACAAGGAAAGAGTGTTTGACAAAGATTTTACTTTTTCAGTATAAACTTTCAACACCATAGGTAACATGTCAACACATCAACAACTGACAGAATAGAAAACAATCCACATTATTTACCGATTTTGTCTAATAATTGGCGTTTTTAGGAAATTTTTTAGGTATTTATGATAAAATTCATGGGCGTAGCAGGTTTTGTTTAATATACAAATACGTCTAATAATTAGTTAGTTTAGATTATTGATAAATCCATATTTAGCTAATTTAAAAAAGTACCAATATTTCTAGTGTAATAAATTATTAATTTTAGAATTTCACCCTGTATAATTCATAATTGACCATACATTATTCAGTTTGTTGGAATCGGTTCATTAAGAGGATTTCAAAAATATGCAAATATACAGGGTGTTTCATTAAAAAAAAACAACACCGACTATGGCATACTTGCGTGAATCACCCTGTACATTTGAATTTATGTTAACATGACGCACAACTCAATTCAAAAGTTGATCGTGTATCGGCATTTTTTATAATTTTCTAAAATAATGACATAAAGAATTTTATTCTATAAGTGGTTTCCACACTGTATATGGTTGACTTGGTATTGAATAGGAGATTCCAATAATGACTGAATATACCGGGTGTCCTAAGCTATCGTATACATGCAATATCTCGCTTATTTGACAAGATAATTTATAAATAAAAAAACTGCATTGAATAGCATTAAAGTACCTTCCTTATGACTCATGAAAAAATGTTTTACATTTGACAGCCCTGTGGGGGCTACCACTCACTTTTTGTTTTCAAATGGCCCTCCTGTATATTGTCATTAAAAATTGCGTGTCGTTCTATTTGGAATACAACGATAGCACATATACTTGGTAATTTTTTCAATTAATAATAACAAAAGCATCAATATTTCATGAAGTACGAATTTCAACTAAAATACTTCTGATGCAATTCAAAAAACGAACAAGAAATTACAGCAAGTGTTCAAAATTATTTCCTGCAGAATCCTTGCAAGCTGCAAAACGTGTTAAAAGTGTTGTTGTGCAGGCTCCGTTTAAATCATAGCTGGTGTAACGCTACGAGATGCTTCACGAATGCGTTCTTTTAGATCTGGTAGCGTTACACCAGCTATGATTCAGACCTGCACTAGAAAGCGTCTTGCAGCTTGCATGGATTCTGCAGGAAATAATTTTGAACATTTGCTGTAATTTTTTGTTCGTTTTTTGAATTGCATCAGAGGTATTTCAGTTGAATTTGATACTTCATGAAATATTGATGCTTTTGTTATCATTAATTTAAAAAAATACCAAGTATGTGCTATCGTTGTATTCCAAATAGAACGACACGCAATTTTCAATCAACATATACAGGGAATGCCCTTTGAAAATAAAAAGTGAAGGGTAGCTACCACAGGGCTGTCAAATGTAAAACATATTTCCATAAGCCATTAGGAGGGTACTTCAATTCAATGCCACTCAATGCAGTTTTTTTATTTATTAATTATCTTGTCAAATAAGTGAGATATTGCCTGTATACGATAACTTGGGACACTCGGTATAGGGTGATGAATTTTTAAAAACCAAAGCTACTAATAATATAGAAGAAGCAGCAAATATGGCAACATTGCTAATACAAAATCTGGAATTTACGAGATATTTGGCCGTTTCCACACTTTTGAACCACTCTGTATACTCGATTTTTATGAAATGTTTATTTTTAAACGTCATGCGATTTTCTTTGAATTTATGTAGGTGTCACGAGTCTAAACCGAATCGATGTTTCTGTCTGTCTGTACCGGTTGGTACGGTGGCGAGGTTGTGTAATAAATTCGGTAGTCGATAATTTCAAATTGGCTTATCGAAATTTCCGAATAACCTTGTTGGTATATAATAACGTAAACAATATTTCAACTTATCATTATCTTTATCAAATCCAATAGACACTTTATTCATCAAGTAGCAGCATATGTTTGTACGTATAAAAAAATTTAACATACAGGTTTTTTCACTATGAACATTTTTTTACTAACCAGAAAAAGCGAACGGCATTATACTCAGCAGACTGTGTTCGATCCTTAGAGCAAGCATGGGACTAGGGTACATACCAAAAGTCTGGAGAAATGTTAAGGTTGTCTTTATTCCTAAACCTGGTAAAACAGGTGACAATAAAGCAAAGTCCCTGAGACCCATAAGTCTGATGTCATTTGTACTGAAGACATTGGAAAAACCTGTAGACATGCACATTAGAGGAGGATTATTGGTAGAAAGACCGATCGACCTGGATCAATATGCATACAGACCAGGAGTATCCACAGAGACAGCACTCCATCACCTAGTACAAGGAATAGAGTACGCTCTCGAAAATAAAGAAGGATTATTAGCAGCCTTCCTTGACATAGAAGGGTGCCTTTGATAACACCTCTCACAAAGTAATCACTAGGGCATTTCGTCAAAAGCAAATTGACGAAACAAGCTGTAGATAGATAGACTGCATGCTGAGATACCGAACGATCTTTTCAACCTTGATGGGTGAAACATTATCAGCCCGGGTTTCAAGGGGGTGTCCTCAAGAAGGAGTCCTGTCTCCTCTAATATGGAACCTTGTAATGGACGGACTGATAAGGAGACTCAAAAAGGAACACCATACTATCTTAGGATATGCGGACGATCTGGTCATCATATCACAAGATTCAATACTACGGTCAGAGAGCGCATGCAACAGGCTCTGAACATAGTAACAAAATAGACGGAAGAGGTGGGTTTAACTATAAGTCCCACCAAATAAAACATAGTACCCTATACCAAAAGGGACCTGGTGGGATTGGGACCACTATTCCTTCAAGGTACGGACCAAACAAATGGAAAAAGTAGCAACAAGATCGGAAACCACATTAATGATGGCAAGACGAACTTGTGGGAAAACATGGGGGTTGAGTCCGCGAATGATACACTGGATATACACTGTAGTGGTTAAACCCATAATAACATATGCGTCTTTGGTCTGGTGGACAAAGACGACACAAAAGAAAGCAATGATGAGACTAGGCAAGGTGCAAAGACTTGCTTGTCTCAGTATTGCATGGTGCATGAGAAGCACGCCAACGGCAGCACTAGAAGCCTTATTCTACCTTCCTCCATTACACCTCGTGATGATGGGGAAAGCAAGGATGGGGCTATTTAGGCAGCAGAATAACCTGAGCAACAAAATAGTTAGATCAGGACCCATATCCATTAAGGACATCATAAGTGGAGCCATTTTAGATATGAAAACAGACTATATGGCCACTAAACTTCTCCCCAGTCTCAAATATGAGGTAGGTAGGTAGAAATACCTCACAAAAAGGACTGGCAAGACCCAAGCATACTGAAGCTTCCCCGAGGAGAGACTTGGTGCACAGACGGGTGACAGACTGGGGAGGGACAGGAGCAGGTATGTATAGTGAAATGAGAAACACAAGATGCTCCTTTTCACTAGGAGAACATATATCTCTGTATTTCAGGCAGAGATACATTAAAGTAAGATTAGTGTGGGTGCCGGGACATAACGGTATTTCTGGAAATGAACAAGCTGATGAACTCGCGAGAAGAGGTTCAGCAACAGCATATGTTGGACCAGAACCAGCTCTTGGGACCACAAAGAAGGTAGTCCGAGGGCAAACACAAAAATGGGTACAAAGCCAACATAAACTTCAGTGGAGGAACACTCCAAAGCAGGTACACAGTAAAACCTTCATAGATGACATATGTGTAAAACGGGCCGAAGAACTACTTAATATCAGTAGGAATAAGCTAAGAATTATTACAGGTTATTTAACGGGTCATAACCCGGTGAAAGATCACCTGCATAAAATAGGGTTATATAACGGGGACCTCAGCTGCAGACTTTGTGGCATGGAGACCGAGACCGTAACCCATATCTTATCTGACTGTGAGGCACTGGACTCGAGGAGACAAACAATCTTCGGAGAAGCCAATGTGCCACCCGAAGTATATGGCACACATCCAATGGACCTATATCGTCTACTCGAAGGTACGGGGATAACTGGATGGGTGGACTAAATGTGGGACTAAAGTACAATAAGCCAATAGGCTGCAGTGCTCCCGGCATCAGAACGGCTCCCAAACACACACACAAAAAGGCTACTGCTATATTATTGATTTTGATATTTTTACTCATTTCGAAGTTAAATTTAAACTTTTTTTGCAATATTTCGATGCTACAATCAAGTTTATGAAAAACATTTATGGGACATTTTTGTAGAACGTTTTATTGGCTACAACTTATCTCTATAAAATTTTTTCGTATTTTTTTTGGGTCGTAAGTTATTCGCGTCAAGTCAATACAGGAAGAAATTTCTTAATTGTAATGAAAATATTTCAGTTCAAAAATTACAATAATTAATAAAAATATAATTAAAAAACAATTTTCAAATTGAAAATATAATTATTCCATTAAAATACTGAATTATATATAAACAATAAAATTATGTTATGTTATAAAATATAAAAAAAAAATTTTAAGATAAATTGTAGCCAATGAAACGCTCTACAAAAAATTTCTTATTATAATTTTTTTTCCATTTGATTGGAGTTTGGAAAAATTGAAAAAATGTCAAAATTTGTTACTTATTTAACTTTAACCTTGAATAACTTTCAAAAAAGTGAAAATATCAAAAAATTATAAGAGCATTTTTTTGTAGAGCGTAAAATTTCCTACTTTCACAGTATTTTATTTTAGCCACTACAGTCTAGTGTTTCAATTCAAAAAAAAAATTGAATTGGAACGGAAACTAGGTCGGAAGTTTGCTTGTATTTTGTACTCTTTGCTACCGATTTACACCCAAGTTAATTAATCATCTAGCTCTATCTACTTATTGCATTATTTCAAGATGAAGTTCGTTAATATTCTCAACAATACAATACGTTGTTCACCGAGTAGGAGAAGCCTAACATTCCTGGACTCTGTTTTGCTAAGTCTTGGCACACAAATGAATAGATCTGTGGCCAGGCTTTATTATTTCTTTTTTTCCGTCACTAAAACCGCATCTAAAACACGGGTTCGACATCTTTTATCTCATTTAGTTTCATTGTTATGTCGGTATGTATGTATGTAACATTTACTGGGACCTAAAAGAACTATTTTGCCCCCTTACTTCTTCTTAGTTTCTTAGGAGGACTTTTAGGATATCTGCAGGCTTCAACTTAGGTAAACGTTCCTCTTCTATCCAGTAATCTCCCGGATGCTGTGCTCTAGGATTCTGAAGTGCTGTGCAGTTGGAAAATATGTGGATGGAGGTTTCTTCTTCCATGCCACAAAATCTACATTCTTCTTCCTCCACTATTTTGAGCTTTTACAGGTGCCCATTCAGGCAGAAATGTGTTTTCTGTTGAAACTATTATCACAGTTTTACTTCAACTTATGCATTCATTTGATCTCAACAGGTTGTAGTCACAGGTTGTAGTCGATTGACCTATTTCTTCTAATATTACATTGGGATTGATTGCGCAAAAAGGTCCAGGCTCCCAAAATGATATTTCAGTCCCCCTCTTTGCTGGTTCATCTGCTATTTCATTTTCTTCTATTCCAGTGTATCCTGGAATGAACAGTAAGGTGACATTACGATTTTTTCTATGCCACTCCAGGCTCAGTTTCTTTAGTTTCATTGTTATGTCTGTCCCATATTTTTTTAGCTGTAGGTACCTTTGCCTTTTATGCCTCCTTCTTAAAACCCCTTTATATAACTCACTTTTGACCACGCTTTAATCCAGATTTTAACCAATGTACTATTTTCTTTATACCCACTTATCATTTTATAAAAATCTTCCACTTTTTACCTTTTAGTTTTAAATCGTCTCAATTTTTTTTTCTCCACACTCTATTGTTTCAAACATCACTCGATGGTAAAATCACGTTTACCCATTGTATCAAAACCAGCACGTGCCTATCACAATCATTTTTTTGTGCACATTTAGCAAAATGACATCACTGTCTGTAAATAGATTTGATTTTGACGAGTCGTTGGAAATACAGTTGGCCTTGCCGAGGTTTTCCATAGACACAAAGACTTTTTGCATGGCATGGATCTATTATTATTTATGTATAATCAATTTCTTTATATAGGGAGATAATTAAAAATAATTTGATGTAAGACAAAGGAGCATTGACTGTTAATATTAGATGACCACGCACAAATCTTATGCAAAATCAGCTGAAAATTTAGTATGATGTAGCACAGAGGCTCCCAAACTTTTTTGTATCGGAGACCCCTTGCCATGTTTTTAGGTTTTTGGTAGACCCCCTACTTACCTGATACATGTTAATTTGTTATGCTTCAATAAGAAATTATCAACATTTGGCGTCAATTTTGTAAGATTTAATCTTAAATTACCACTAATTATTCCCAGTCTGTTTCTTTTTTTCGTTTTGTGACAGCGCTGAGCCTTTCCACTAGGTATGAAGATGGAAAGGAAATTAAAAATTTCCTCATTGGTACATTTATAAATATTTTTGTCCACGACCACCTAATAATAAGTCAATATTTTAC
>CAJUYI010001089.1:25484-43211 GCA_910591695.1 Galerucella pusilla | reverse complement strand
AAGTGAAGTTTTCCACGATATTGTCAGAGTAAGCTCACGGTAAAATAGAAAAATAATAACTTTCACCTCTATATTCTTGATTCACTGTGTTATATTATATGTTATATGCGAATAAAATTAATAATATGTATATTTCATGTAACGGGTGATCCTCCTTACACCAAATTAAAATGATAAATTTACACTCTGACAACATTACACTCACTTTCATAACCCGAACAAGGTTGTCAAATGCTCAATTACACTTAGCCTCCAGTTAGCTAGCTGTCAGTTATGTGGTGCATTGATAAACGCTTTCTATTGTAACCGAGACTTTGACTGGCGGCTAGAGATAGCTGAGGGCTACGTAGCTGACAGATTTAACCGAGGATTGATAAACCCGCCCTCAATAGACTTCTTGGTGTGCGTCATCGTTTGTGACGTATATCCGGGCTTTTGGTATGTCGTTTATTTTATTTGCTATTTTGACATAAAGCTAACCTTGAATTATAAAATCATCAGGATCCTATTCAGCCAAATTCGAAAAGGCTAATCACCAGCTTCTTTTTCTAACTGAAAATAGTTGAGAGCTTTCAAAATGCTGGTGTTTTTCCTGGTATCTCGGCATATTTTTGTATTATTTAAATAAATATAACAATAAGATTAATATTCATTTTTCATGAATAATAATTGACCGTAAACAACAAAGTACAGACCTGACGAGAGCTGTCAGTGGGACATTTGAAAAAGACGTGAGACACAATGCCGCTACGAAAGGTACGTCTGGATCCTATTTTGGGCTAAGAGCTGGCTAGGTACCTCTAACTGTAGTATCTCTATGAATATTGATAAACTTTTCAAAATACATACATATGCTAAATAAAATTCTTATAATGTTATATCTTTGTAAATTCACTACTGTAATTTGATTTATCATGTTTGACTTTTGTTACTAATTTAACTTTCCTGTATATTCTTGTTGAATCCTAATAATCCTAGGGATTGGTGCGCATTACACAGGGTGTCCCGTAAATAAGTACCGTAAATTAGAGGCAAGATGGATCGTTGAGAAATATTTAAAAGTATATTATGCAACGATCATGTAATTGACCATACGAAACTCGCCTTTGGATCGTTTCGTACCCCTGTTAATGCTGCTTGTGTATTATTAACCATTGCATGAGAGTTGCATACACTATTTTTTCTACGAAGAAATTTGATTTCAAAAAAATATATAAAAAAATGTACTACCCGGGACTCGAACCCGGAATGTACAGATCGAAAAAAAACCTTAAGGCTCCGTTATTAGCCACTACGGTAAAATAATGAACTTCAGCTTCCACTGAAAACCACAAGATGGGGAGAGGATATGGTTTTATCCAAAAATGGATTATATATTCTCGGAACTGGTAATTTAGTTGACCAAATAAGTGGTCAATGGTTGATTACCATTATAATCTTGAATAAATACTTGATCAACCGTGTACCGGACAAATAATAACGTGTCGCTCCCCACTGATCCCCATTTCCCATGCCAGTTTGTATCATTCGATACAATACCGAGTGATATATTTATTGAGATGTTAGGCCGGCGACACATTTGCGGTTGCGCCAAGCCGCTAGTGTGGCACCATTTCATAAACAACCATGTATTTTACAGAACAGCGGTTGTGACCGCGCGGTTGCAACCGCAACCGCAAATGTGTCGCCGGCCTTATAGTTTTCGATTTAATTTACATTTCTTATCTGTTAACCAGAGGTAACGAGGCAATGAGGGTGAATTATTATCTGATTTGTTGTTGATGTTGACCCTATTTATTATAAAATCTATATCTCTATTATTTTTCCGTCTTATTTCGATTATTTTTTATACAGTGTGGAAACCACTTATGGAATAAAATTCTCTATGTTATTATTTTAGAAAATTATAAAAAATGCCGAGACACGTCAACTTTTGAATTGAGTTGTGCGTTATGTAAACATAAATGTAAATGTACAGGGTGATTCACGCATAGTATGCCATAGTCGGTGTTGTTTTTTTTCAATGAAACACCCTGTATATTTGCATATTTTTGAAATCCTCTTAATGAACCGATTCCAACAAACTAAATTACGTATGGTCAATTATGAATTATACAGGGTGAAATTTTTATTTTTAGTTATTGAACACATACATAAAATACCTGATGTATTTGATTTTAATACATTTAAATAAATGCTCAAAATGTTCTCCACCTAGTTGTTGGCAATAGCACAGTCTCCTATAAAACTCCTTAACTTCGTTTAAAGTTTGAGGTGAAATATTCCGTATTTATGTAGTTATCCTGTCTTTGAGGTCTACAATGCTAGTTGGTTGTGTTGCATATACTTTGTTCTTGAGATAACCTCACAGGAAAAAATCTAACGGCGTATGGTCTGGCGATCTAGCTGACCACTCGATAGTACCTCTTCGTCCAATCGATTTATTGGGGAAGATTTTACATTTCCAGTAAAAACTGTCAACACATCAACAACTGGCAGAATAGAAAACAATCCACATTATTTACCGATTTAAAACAATCCACATTATTTACCGATTTTGTCTAATTATTGGTGTTTTTAGGCAATTTTTAGGTATTTATGATAAAATTCATGGGCGTAGCAGGTTTTGTTTAATATACAAATACGTCTAATAATTAGTTAGTTTACATTTTGGTTAAATCCATATTTAGCTAATTTTAAAAAGTACCAATATTTCAAGTGTAATAAATTATTAATTTTAAAATTTCACCCTGTAAAATCCATAATTGACCATACATTATTTAGTTTTTTGGAATCGGTTCATTAAGAGGATTTCAAAAATATGCAAATATACAGGGTGTTTCATTAAAAAAAACACCGACTATGGCATACTTGCGTGAGTCACCCTGAACATTTACATTTATGTTTACATAACGCACAACTCAATTCAAAAGTTGACGAGTCTCGGCATATTTTATAATCTTCTAAAATAATGACAAATAATTTTATTCTATAAGTGGTTTCCACACTGTATATAAATTTTGTATGACGCTTTTTTTTCCTCCGTGTGTACGTCATGTTTGTTTTACGTTTTTAAAACCACAGGCAACTCTATCCTATCCTAAATTGGAACGAAAACAAGAACACTGTTGCCAGCTACTGCCTAAATTATTTACCAGATCTTAGCCTAAATACCGAAAATATTAAAAAACCATGTCAAATCCTTTAATTTTACTCAAACCTACAAAAACAAACAACATTCAATTGAAAAAATCAATATAAGTAAATGAAATCACTTTTAAACATCTAACTTAGCTTAATGTGATTTATTATTATAAAGAAAAGATATAATGCGAGATCTTTGATTGTCTATATGAAAAACGCTTTGAAGTCGTTCGTGTATAGCTAATACTTTCGCTATTAAAAGTTAACAAGCCAATATTATTGCATTACACACGTTGTACCAGTGTACATTTAGATTATCGAGAGTACGAAATCTGATACCATTGTACCCGTTCTGGCAACACTGGATTGGAAAATTAGAGTCTTACAGTTGGCAGAAGCAAACGTGAGCCCTGGTGGGTGTGTTCATGTCGCTGTAGTTGCATTTTTGTAGTAACAATTCGATATTTCGAATCGATAAACAAAGTCAAACTTGCTAAAAATGTAACTCTAAATATTAATAAAAAAATTTATATTGGACCAAAACTAAAACTACCGTTCGCCCTGAATGTCTATATTTTTGAATTACATGACTGTATTAATGTCATGAAAAACAAGGGTCAAGTTTCTATGGAAAGCAACAAAATATGAACTGGTTATAGTCCAGTGTTGTCGATGCAAAAATGAAAATTACCCGAACTCACTATTCAAATTATCAGAATTTGTCAAAATTACCAAACGGACACATTGGTTATCTAAATAAACTCTTCGACCCCAGTCAATATGGAAAATCCCCAAAAACAATGGCCATTTTATATATCCCTTCTACAAAATATTCGAAAAACTATTGGATCCAAATTAGTGAAATTGTATAAAAACGGATAATCATCCTCGCATTGACAACACTGATACAGATTGAATAAAATGATGTGTGTTAATGAAATCACTCGGTCATATTATTCCGATTATATTTAACAATTACTAATGGGCAATCGTTAACATTGGCTCTTGATTGGCTGCTTGCGATGACCTTATTTTAGTTCGCATATTTTCCGGGGCTCTTGTTTGGTTCTGACAACTGTATATCGGAAACTATCCTCTCGATATATACCTATCACTCGAATGATACTGATTCAGTCAGCTCCCTCTGATGCCAAATCGGTTCAACCAAATAAGACTGAGTTTTTGGCTACCATATTTGAATTACGGCGCTAATTATGCCGCTTTTATTTCATTCAGTTCTTGATAAAATAACAATATTTTTCCTGCATTGTCACACATTTGTCTATAAAATACTGTTATGAAGGATGTGTCACCTTTATATCATTTCAATCTTCATTGTCCAAAATTGGGGATATTTGACGTCTGTTGAATTTATTACTAACAAGAAACCCATATAAATTATGATGCACACTACCTTAACAGTTTGGCAATCGATATAACACCTTATGTCTCATCTAAAATTATTAATAAAAATTAACTGAATGAAAAACGTAAGCCATGTTTTTACGGTCATATTTTCATTCAATCACGGGCCCTTAAGCAGCGCCTTTACCCATCTGTGTTAAATTTCCTACATAAAAGGTACTCTTTATTGAACTCGATAGAACACTCCATTTTCAAGATTATTTACTTTTATTAAAGTAAGACACTTTTTTATGTTGTTTTTTCTTAAATAAATTTGTAGTGCCTACTTGAAGATCACTTACAAATAATTTAAACACAAACGATTCTTTTGGGTTTGTAATTCATAATTATTAAAGGGAAGATAAAGTGTTCAGGAAATATTTTCGACTACTACAAATTTATTGTTTAAAAACATTACATCATCAAAAAGTGTGTTACTGCAATAAAAAGTTGAAAATATTGAAAATGGAGTGCTCTGTCGAGTTTAACAAAGAGTACCTTTTATGTAGAAAATTTAATAAAGAATTGCAGACAAAACTCTTTAGCTCTCAATACAGGGTGTTTCAAAAATGTGGTACAATAAAAGTTAACGAAATCCTCGTACCACGCCACTGGCTTATTAGAATTTGACACAATTAATACTGTCGATATGTTTTGAAGAGACAATAACCTACAAAAAATTTTAAATTTGTACTTTCATCCCACGATAAGATATGAAATAAAATGTGTATTTCTTCTACACTAATAAACAGCCTGTATCTCACAAACTAAGAAGGTTAGAGAAAAGTTGCATTTGGGTATTTTAAATATTTCTTAACGATCTATCATGCCTCTAATTTACGGTATATATTTACGAAACACTCTGTATATAATAAAAAAAATAATCCTTGAATTTTTGTCAATAGCCATTTGGGAACAAATCAGTAGTAAACAGAGGATGCTAATATTTTGTTTTTGACTTGAATGAATTAATTTTTTAGATGGGATACACTGTATATTATAAAATAACATTTCTTGTGGTAAGGACGCCTCGGTTGTGAAATTTAGTGTATTCTAGCTAGAAGATATCGATTTTCCACCTCCAAATGGCGTTTGAGATACACTGACGTTATCAAATTCCGGTTCCAAACCTACTGAAATATATTTTAAGTGTGCAGCGTAATTTTTTATAAAAATAAAGAACATGTGTGCCGCTAGATTAAACTTAGAAACATAACAGTTGTTACATAAATGACGGCAATAATTTTTAATATAAATTTGGCATAATTATTCGATACAGAGCATCGATTGTTTTAAATATAATTTTCTAACGTCGTCATTACCAAATTATAGCAACCTTCATAAGTTGATAATTCTTGAATTTATTGAACTTTAGTTATTTACGTTAGGTTGGAGCGACCGGGGGTTATTCGCAAAAGATCTGACCGTAACGTTACGTTGCTGCGTTATGTGCCTTGAGCGTCTGTCTCTCTCTCGTTTACGAAGCAGCGATTCATATGCTTCGGCGGGGAATCGAACCCTGGCCGCCCGCGTGGCAGGCGAGCCTTCTACCACTGAACTACCGATGCTACATCAAAATTCTATGCAAAGCTGGTATTCGCAGTGCTGGTGATATACTTGAATTTATTCGGATACATTTTTTACTATTATTTCCATAATTTTTTGCAAGATTGATCTTTTTTAGAACTTTAGTTCTTTACGTTAGGTTGGAGCGATCGGAGGTCGCGGCGCAAAAGTTCTGACCGTTACGTTACTGCGTTATGTGTTTACGAAGCAGCGATTCATAGGCTAGAGAAAACTGTAATGCCACCATATTTCGATGTCTCGGGTTTGAATTTTACAAAAAAATGGATAATATAATATAATAATCGATTGTTGTTAATCGATTAGGAGATATACCTTAGTTACGCACGTCCGTTTTAATATAAAAAAAAATGATGGAAAGATTTTAAATTAATCGATAGATTGAAGAAAAAACCGAGGACAGAATTTTGTAACGAAATAATTCATCTACTACTCTACAACTACAACTTAATGATAATCGATTGTTAATCGATCAATAATAATCGATTATAGATTGATTAATAATGATCGATGAAAAATAAATATTCGAAGTATTCGAATATTCATCGATTATATACAATCGGTTATTAATCGATTGTTAATAATCTTTTGAGTTATACCAGTACATCCCTGATCTAAGGTGAAAACCTTGTTTTGGATAAAGGTAACAGTACATTATTACTTGATGAACATTGATTTCCTTGATTGTTTTCTTGGTATTTCTCCCAAGTCCAAGGACCAATACCAATTAAATTGAAATGGGACCTCCTTTGAGCTTTACCAGTACATTCCTGATCTTAGTTGCGTGAAAACCTTGTTTTGTATAAAGCTGACAATACATTACTTAATGAACATTGATTTCCTTGATTGTTTCCTTTGTATATCTCCCAAATCCAAGGACCAATGCCAATTAAATTGAAATGGGACCTCCTTTGAGCTATACCATCACATCCCTGATCTTAGTTCGGTGAAAACCTTGTTTT
Organism: Galerucella pusilla; assembly: GCA_910591695.1. NCBI lineage: Eukaryota > Metazoa > Arthropoda > Insecta > Coleoptera > Chrysomelidae > Galerucella > Galerucella pusilla. Next base: position 36,117 of record CAJUYI010001089.1, on the reverse strand, counting down.
GAATAGATCTAACAATACATTACATAATGAACATTGATTTCCTTGATTGTTTTCTTTGTATATCTCCCAAGTCCAAGGACCAATGCCAATTAGATTGAAATGAGGCCTTTTTTGAGCTATACCAGTACATCCCTGATCTTAGTTGGGTGAAAACCTTGTTTTGTATAAAGCTAACAATACATTACTTAATGAACATTGATTTCCTTGATTGTTTTCTTGGTATATCTCCCAAGTCCAAGGACCAATACGATTGGAATTGAAATGGGACCAGTTTGGAACAAGACCCATAATGATCATAAACTTACAAAATATTTTCTGGCTATAATTGTACTATTTCTATACTGTTTATTAAATTTTCCGAATACCATTTTTCATCCCTGAATGCAGTTATCAGTCAAGGGAGTAATAGGCACTTTACTCCTGTGTACTACATATAATTTTTCCTCCTACACTTTCCTTCAATTATTACTCCTCCGGTCCCCTGCTTAGTGGAAGAATACGCCCAGGCAAATACATGGGAAGAAATTCATAAGAGAACCATCAGAATAAGTATCGAAAAAACTGCTCACAATGAGCAGGAGCAATCTACGCACGATAACGGGACTTCTTACGGGGCACTTTCCCACAAAGGAGCACCTGAACAAAATAGAGCTTATAACGGAGACCTTACATGCAGAAGATGCAAAAAGGATACCGAAACAGCTCTGCATATACTATGCAACTGTGAGACGCTGGACCACAGGAGACAGAAATTGTATGGTAGACCCCAAATGACTCCAGAAGACTTCTGCAACCAACCAGAAAAGAAACTGTATGCTGTATGAGCTAATACAGGGAACGGATTGACTGAATAGGCTGTAGTCAGAACCTAGTAACCACTATAAGTCCAGGAGGCTGAGGTGGTGCCGGCGAAGGACGGCTCCTTTATAAAAAAAAGTATAATAACTATATTTTAAAGGGGAAATCTCAAATCATCTATAATCCTCAAAACTTCATCGTTTTACACTAAAATTTATCAGTTAGTTGCGTATATTTATGTTTTCATTGACCCCGAATTTAATTTCCTTTAATTTTTAAAATTCCGCGATAATATTGCGATATATATGTATATATTTGTTTGTGGTCGGTGAATTTCCGTAAATCTTACTTCGAATCTTGTGCTATCCATGAATGAAATTGTTGGATTTATCACATCGAGATCGCAAATCGGGCTAAAAATAGCTCGTTAGATGGAATTTTTGTTTGATCGTCTTGTTTAAACTTTGATATGATTGTTGAAATGATAGATGCCAAAGTCTGGGTTTTTAAATTCAAAACAAATTCGTGGGGTGATAATTTGCTCGTAAAATGTACTAAATTTATAATTCCTTGTGAAAAAAAATATTATTCTTTGCATAAGCACACTTTCTTTTTAATTTTGGTTCTTGTATCTCGAAAACGATAGCTTGATTGAATGAAGTGTAAAAAAAAACAAGTAAAATTAGGCATGCATAAAAAACAGATTTTTAAGAAGCATTTCTTTAAAATTCGAAATAATGATGGCTTTGCTTTTATAATGGTTATGTTTTATGTTCATTTGCGATGCTAAATCTAAGAGGAATTATCGCTGGGATAAGTATTAATTAAATAGGAATTATAATTGTTTTTTGACTTTTTAGCTCTAGTTTCTTATAAATAAACTGATTTTACAGTTAAAAAATTTACTTTTTCAAATTTGAAAGTATTCCTATCTACAAGCTGAGATCTTTCTCTACATTTTACATGTGTTTAGTTATTTTTTCAGAATGTTATAAGTTCAAAACTATTAACTTTTAAGTCGAACGGTTAATAATTTTGGCTCCCGGGCCGTTCGCGCGTAACTACGATTTGACTAGCACTGAAATTAATTTTATCTCGTGAACTTTTCAATTTACAGAAAAACTTCTCAGATAAAATTTGTGGATAAATGTATCAGCTACCATTTTTGAATTAAACATTTTTCTGTAATTTCATTATTTAAACAATTAGAGTGAAAAAACAAAACAAAAAAAATTCACTCAATGATTTTCCGGAAAATTGCACTCCTAGCATCGTAAAGTTTTTCTCATGTTGAACACAGCCCTTTGAAATACTTACTTGATTTTGTGAGGTTTTATGTGTACTTTGACTAGACTAAAATGATACCCAATCCCTTAAGGGGAATCTATCGGCAGCGATTTGACAAAATATCGAAGTATTTTTGGCAAAGAATTTTGAGGTAATGGATGTATTGAAAATTAAGGAAATATATCATGTAAATTAATGTTGAACTTAGAGTTCTCATCGAATAAGAACTTTAAAATGCTAACCAAATTTTGTTGAAAAAAAATACGAATCATGAGGTAATTGCACATATTAAGCAAAGTTTGAGCCCTTGTAAAGAATTAAATATGGATTAAATGGAAAAACTAATTGATAAGAAGTCTAATTTGAAGCTTTATGAATACTTTATAAAAATCTCAGAATCCTCAAATTACTTATGACCGTACAATTCCTTATTGAAATTCGGTTGCTACCACTAAAATATCGGATAAAAATCTATCTCTCGCTTTTCTATCCTTCTATGACTGACATTGTCTCTCTGCTTCGGTAGTCGCGTGCCGTTCCATTGTTGATACAACGCTCGCCGATCTCGGTGGTCTCTCAGTTCAGTACTGACGAAGCTTATAGAGTAGTACGTGAACCAAAATCCGCTTGGACCGCTTGGCTACCTACATGTTGTGGAGCTTTCATATTTCTAATAAAATTTTCGTTATGTGAACTTGAACGTGAGGACATAGAGAAACAAAAAAATATACAAAGCATAATTGTGCAAGGTCGAATTTGGTAGATGCCTCTTAACTTGTAACTCAGACAAAACAATTGAAAAAAAAACACTCTTCATTTGGTTAAAAATTACCATAATATATTTTAAAATTATTTAAAAATCACCTTAGCTAAATTTTTTTCCCACATTATCGTTTTCCACAAACTAGAAATTTTAAAAAACACTGACCCCATGCGTGTGAATCTTAATTTCAGCGTTTTTTATTACCAAAGGCAGCAAATGCTGACGCCAAACAATAATTCCCTAGGAATCTTACCTGTGAATATATTTTGTCAGCGAATTATGTGTGATAATTTCACTCTCGCTTTGTATATATTCTATTAATGTTACCAACATAAATAGATATATATATATATATATATATATATATTTTAGCCGGAAATATTTCCGGTATTGATAAGATTCTATATAAATTTAAATTCGTCTACAATGTAGGTTTGTGGCGGAAACGTTTTTGGAGAATCGTATAGATTTTTTTGAAATATACAAATAATTCAAGTCATAAGTCTAGTAGGCGATAAAAGTTATAATACTATTTTAACACCTTACAGAGTCTTTGAAAATCAAGGAAAAAAGTCCGTTCACTAAGAAACAACAACTACTTCCCTTGCTAAATGCCACATCGCACAAATACATCAATCTCAGTAAAGAAAACGTTAAATATGCGATAATAGTGACATCCTCACATCTAGCAACAACTACTTCTCTGGCTATATGCCACGAAGGACATTGAATTACATTTCAAAATTAAACGGGGTTGGTATCTCTGCAAGATAGAACCAACCATTTTAGTTTGCAATTCGAATTATTTAATGTGACCTAAATTTTTTGCTGGGCATTGTACTTTCACAAAAATATTTTAGGTTTACTTGAGTGAACAGTCGCAAAACGAACTGCATTATTCATTATATAGAAAGACTAAACTAGAGCCTAATTTTTATAACATTACAATAAATTATTCAACATCTACATTTTTACACCAAAATTTTTTTCACCGATGGATAATCATCCAATTAAAAATTTTTTGACCCAAAATGAAATATCAGTTTCTATTTTTAATCGGCTGAAAAAGAAGATTCTCAATAATTTGAAGTATACAGGGTTGTTATTTTATATTTTGCATATACAGAGTGAGGGTTAGGTATAGAACGCCTCAATTATATCGGAAAAGGATCGTATAATTTCCATAGTTTTCAGTGTGCAGTATCTGTATCTGTAGAGTAGGGAGGGTGAGTGTAGGCTCACAGCACTCAGGCCACATGTTACCCATTGTCTTTCTCAGGAAGGTGGACAGGTCACTAGGAGACATCTCCTTTATATCGGCAGGTGTAGGCCAAGACTCACCGAACACACATTCTCTTATTGACGATTAATCCAGACACTCCTCTGATAAGACATGCCTGACAGTTTCATCTTCCTGTTCACACATCCTGCATAAAGGTGTGTCCATTAGCCCCATAGTATGGAGGTGTTTCCTTAGTTGACAGTGGCCATTCAGAAATCCTACTGTTAAACATAGGTTTTTCCTGGTCATCGCCAAATATTTCTTCGGCGCCAGCTTCCCAAGGTCGCTCAGGGTGATCCTGACAAGACTGCATCCTTTGATTCCATCCCATCTCTTAATGGATTGAACATGGGTGTAACGTTTGGCTAGTTCCGCAAGTGTCGAAGTCGTTAGGCCGTAGGTGTCACCGGGTCCTGGATTTTTTTGTCCAGCCGCTTCTCTGGCTAAAGAATCGGCAACGCGATTTCCTTTACTTCTGCCGTGCCCTTTAACTCACCTCAGGATAACGTTGCTATCTACCGAGGCGTTAGCTAAATCTTGGTGGCACTCTAGTACTAGCCCCGATATAACACGTTGTCTGTTCAAGGCTAATAGGGCTTGTCTACTATCAGTGCAGATTTTTATGTTTTTGCCAGAAATTCCTTTTCTGGTTAGTTCTTTTGCGGCAATTGAGATACCAGCCAGTTCTGTTTGAATTGAATTGTTTCCATTCCCCACTTAATCCTTAGGCTTAGTGCTCTGGAGTAAACTCCACATCCTGTGCAATAATCTTGTGATATGTACAATGTTATGGTGGTATTTACATTGTTGTCAGATCTTTTATTTTTCTGTAATAATAATAAACTTTGTTATTTCAAATGGATCACCCTGTATACTTTTTGCGTTTTGCAAGGCCTAATAAATACTGAATATTTTTTATGTGACATTCCCTATAACTTAATGCCATAATTTCGGAGTTATAGCTGCTGTGTTTGTCCATCACTTTCATTTGTTAGAACTGAAACTTGGTATACTTGCCGTAATAGCTTGTAATCTTTGGTAATAGATATTGGGCGAACTTAAAATTGTCCGCTCTTCGTTCGACTGTAATTCAATACGATACCGTCATAGTCCGCAATATAACTTGAAGGGGATATACGATTAGATAGCTGCATTAAAAATATTACGTCCACTATACAAAGGAAGCACTTTATGTGTGCCAATTTGCAACGTGTCTGAATGCGTTATCCATTTGTCCGATTTTAAATTTTAAAACGGTTTTGAAAAGCATAGATTTAGAGCAGCAAAACGTATATTTTAGATTTGTGTTAAAATAATGTGAACGCCCGAGAATGGCCGAGTGCCGGAAAATAGACTCCGATTCAAAGAAGAATGGACCAGAGGCGTCATAGCCTACGTCATTGTTTAGAGGCCGGAGAACGCACTAATTTCAGTCTTAGTTTGGTGTGACTGTCATGGCCCGTTCTTCTTTGAATCGGAGTCTAACGGAGCGGGATTAAGTAGAGGCACACTATAGTTTGTTTCAAAAAGTACATAGAGTATTGGAATGCAATAATCCTTTAACAAAATACATAGATAGACGATTTAGGATAGTGATGAGCAAATGCAAGACCAAGACCCGGTTAGTCGTGGTCTTGGTCTTGTTCTTGCATACAAGGTCTTGGTCTTGCAGTCAAATAAGCGGTCTTGGTCTTGGTCTTGGTCTTGCATCCAGTCTTGGTCTTGGTCTTGGTCTTGCACCAAGACTCTTGCAAGTCTTGCACTTTTTTTGAAGTGCAAGTCCATTTTTACAAAAAAATGAATAAGAAAAAATAGTTTCTAAAATCATTAAAAGTAAAGAAAGGGACCGTCTTTCTCATTATAAAAATTTTGTTTTTTATATTTAATTTTAGCGATAAATCAAGTATAAAAATTTTTTTATTCATTTTGACAATTTTTTCAGAATATATGGTACGCCACTGTTTTAAAAAGAAAATATATTTTTTATCTAAATGTCCATCAAATTCTCAACAAAAAGGCTCTTTGAGTTTTTTCTTTCTGACGCACCGCTTTCGAGTAAAAAAATTAAAACCATAAAATTGTGCTTCAAATATTCTTTACCTGAAATTTTTAGTTTTTGAAACAATATTGCAATATTAATAAAATAATTTAATACATTTTATTATCATTTTTAAGACAAATACCTTGTGTTTTTAATGCATTTTGACATATTTTCTACACCTGTTGGTACAGATTTTTGTTGTAAAATTTCAACACCCTGTATTTTAGAAACGGCACACTTCCAGACATAGGTGTCCTATCTCAAACTACTTCTCTAGGTTTTATTAATATACCCTATAAATTTTGACCAGTTGAGCGGGAACACCCTGTATATGAAAAAAATACTTCGTTAAAAAAAGCAGTTGTGGTCAGTATATGTTGGGGAGGGGGAGGGTTTAAAATGATCTGCTCATCTTTATTTTTCGGTTAAAATGTTTAAAAAACGCAAGACCGCAAGACTCTTGCAGGCTTAGTCTTGGTCTTGCATAAGTCTTGCAATTCTAAGTCTTGGTCTTGCATAAGTCTTGCACTGCTCGGTCTTGATCTTGCAGCCTGAAGCTAGTATTGGTCTTGGTCTTGCATTTTCTGCAAGATCAAGACCAAGACCGCAAGAACAAGACCAGTCTCGCTCATCACTAATTTTGGAGACAGGTTTTGTCAGTCAGTTCTCTTTATCTAGTCTCCATGTATTATATGATGGCACCATCCATTTCCTATTAGGATTTTTATAAAAAATTACTATATTTGCATACTCTTTTGCTTGGCCTATGAACATACTATATATTACTAATTGTTTTTTCATTTTTAAAATAAACATTTTCATGATTTCACCATTAAAGATGACTAAACTTCAATTTATGGAAATTTCCTTTTAATCATCTCCAAGTATTTACAGTGTGGGCCAGTTGAAAAAAAAAACGGATACACTGGACCCACCTCTGTTAGTCATAAACTCATAATGCAGGGGCGTAACATAAACATATTGTCGGCTATTTCTTCTCTCGGTATATTTTTATTTCGTGATTTGCGAATATGAAAAACAAAAAAAAAACCGTAAAAGTAAGTTACCTTGAAAAATGTTATCTACTGATATGACTATAATTTAACTGATAATTGAATGATTTTTTACGGCTGAAAAGCGTAACCTGGCGCCAACATTACTGTATTCAAAATACCTAATAAAATGTTATCCCATTATATCTATCTGTAGTAGTATCAATAGGGAGGAATAGACACCTGACTCCCGTGTTATACATAAGATTTTTCCTTCTACACAATATATTTATTCATCTTATTTGTGTATAAAGAGTAGTCAAAAATTTGGGGACGAGTACATGAGGTCAAAACAATTTTTGTAATACGAGCCTTCGTTTCTGAGTTATAAGATACTAAAGTTTCGATATAAAAATTATTGTTTGTTCAAAACACTATCAAATGTTAGTAGTTGATTATGTTTAAGAGGGCTGTCCGTAATATACTTTTAACCCTTATGCGCTTTAATAGGTATGTTATTTTATTATGACAACACATTTGGGGTCGTATAAAGATGTAGACATATTAAACAAACTCAAATACATCTTAAAAATATATTTAAAAAAAATCTCAGTTTAATTAATTGAACTTTGTTCGAGGGGTGTTATTGACACCCCACGCGACCGTCGATGACGTAAAAGTGGGCGCGCCCACTTAAGGGTTAAACACGATTGGTTTTTAAAGTAGGTACTCTACCAAGAGAAATGCATTTTTGCTCATTTTGGAACCAATTCTGGAAGCAGATTTTCCACTCGCTTGTTGGTACATTCAAAAGAGTTTTTGAAGGCGTTGACTGAATCTTTTGTCATCTTGTATATTCTATCGCTCCTATCTTTCTCATGCCATATCGAGTTCTTCTCTCCCCCTAATCATGCTCTCCACTACGCCACTTCCATAAATTCCTCCTGCCCTTTAAAACATTATATCCACCATATTCTCCCAATACACCGCCTCCCCGAGTTTCTCCTCCAGCTTCTTCAGCACTTCCTTGCTCTTCCGGTATCTGAACACATGCCCCACATCATCCTCCACTTCACACCTCTCGCACACTCCAGTCTATCTTTTTCCACTCTTGTGGAGTTAGGTACCCTAAACTCGTTCCATGTCCAGTGATCATCTGTGTCAAGAAGTAGTTCACATCCCCGAATTTCATACTCCCTATCACTCCTACCTTCTCCCCATTTCCTCCTCCATCCATTCCTGAACTTCCTCTCTGGTCGCAACCCTCCAGCGTTTGTGTCTGGCTCTAGCCATCACGACCGATGGTTAGGACTTTCACCAGTCCACCCACTGTCCTGTACTCCTGGACCAACCTCAGGAGTATTGCTCTCTGCATCCGCAGGAGTTACCTAATTCTCGCATTCACCTCCGCTCTGCCCCACACTTCCGCTTCTCTTCTATTCTCCCGGTCCTCTCACGTTACACAGCATCTTCCCAGCAATACTGTCCTTAATTCCGCCTTCTGGACAGCCTTCAACATATGTATTTTGAAGGATAATTGGCTATCTAACCACACAACTGGGTATTTCGCAGACTCTATATGATATCTCCCTCCCTTCACCATCACCCCCACTTCCATCGTCTTCTCCGTCTCTTCACTAGTAACCCCACCGTCTTATCTTCAGTAACTTCCAGTCCATACGTCCATACCGGTCTATCTTCTCCATGGACACTTTTGGTCAATAAATCGAGTACAACTTCATATTCAAAATTATAAGATTTGATGGGCAACCCCACTTTGTCATAAAAGACCGTTCAAAATTATTCTCACAATTTTTAATGTCAATTAATATTAATTTACGACGTGTCCAAATCCTAGTAAAAGGCATGACATTTCCTCACCAATAAATGTTTATTTTCGAATATTGCTAGACGTCGGTACAGACTGAGACCAATGTATTATTATTGTTATTTTTTAATAATAAACAGTAATGTTTTGATATATATATATATATATATAACATCTTGGTGTATTGACCGTTATCCAACAGTGCTAAATGTCGAATAAAATCGGCAACGTTGTCGACATATCGAAAGCCACTTCTACTTCTTTTTGTCTACTAATACTGCCGCTGGGTGTATCATTTTGTACACACACACACATATACGTGATAGCTAGCATGGGTGATCCATCGCGTCCAATGACCTTATTGTCGATGCCGTGGGTTTAGCCTTGAGGTAGGAAGGAAAAAAATGCGAAAATTTATCCTACTAGGTCCTCGTGTCTCGACTTCTCCATTGCGAGACGAATTTATTTATAATTAACGTTTTTGTGGATTTTATTGTTCATCGGCTATGTTTTATTCACATAATAATTAATAATTAAATCATAAAAGTATCGAAAATTTAATCAACGTTTGATATAGGACCATTACATCTCTATGTTCCGTTTAAAAGTATTTATTTTATTTAATTTTAGTTGATATAATTTTTTTTTAATTTTAGCATTTTACGTGCCCCACCTACTAACTCCTTTAAGGTTGTGGTCATTTTTTTATGGAATTATATAAATATTTTTATTATTTATTTTTATAAATATAAAATGTTTACTCAAATTTTGATATGAAGAATTATCATTGTTTATTTATTTTTATTATTATTCTCTTATATTATCTCCCCCACAGAGGTTATTTTTATTTAATTTTAAAAAAATTCAAAAATATTATTGATTTCTGTGAATTTGTTCCTGAATCAAATAATTTAAGATTAATTTAAATTTCAGTTAATTTAAATTTACTTCCCTCGTTCTTCTTCCTCTCGCTAGAAATTTAATTTTTGATATTTTGAAGCTCCTTGTAAATTGGTCAATAATCAATATTTTCATATAGGTATATTATTTATTTTTATTTATATATATAAAATATTTACTCACATTTTGATATTAAGAATTATCATTGTTTATTTATTATTATTATTCTTCTCTTATATCTCCCCCACTGTAGTTATTATTTTTATGTTTTGAAAAATATAAAAAATATTAATTTCTGTGAATTTGTTCCGGAATCAAATAATTCAAGATAAATTGAAATTTTAGTTAATTAAAATTTATTTTCCTTGTTCTTCTTCCTCTCGCTAGAATTTTAATTCTTCATATCTTGAAGCTACTTATCAATTGGTCAATAATCTTTTAATTCTATTGAAAATATTTAAAAAATGAATTGGTTTTCTACTTATCTATATTCTCCATATTGCTAATTCCATATTTCCATTTATAATTTTGATTTAATTCATTTATATTTATTTTTAGAAATTTTTATTAGTTCTCTCCAAATATTTCAAAAATCAACAACCTGATTTAACTCGCAATGACCTCTAAAGTTTTCAATTGGTTTATCCTAAATCCTAAGTTTGACTTGCGTTAACATTATGAATTTAATTTGTTCCAAAGTTACTTCATCATTCTTGCACCTGTAGAATGCAAAATTTGAAGA